>PVJH01000926.1:0-150299 GCA_004026705.1 Nesogale talazaci
ACATGCCAAGGCTGGTCCAGCCGAGTGTCTGAGAACGCGTGCACTAAACCCAGCACTCCATGGTCCCACTGGTCACAGACCAGGTGTGTTAGTCCGGGTAGACTAGAGAAACAAATTCATAAACACACATATGGATATGAGGGAAAGGCTTATGAACAAGAGGAATGGAGCATTGAGAAAGCATCCCAACCCAGTCCAGATAACTGACCAGATCCATCCAATATTTCATGGCAGCCCAGTGTAACTTGGAGTAGTTCTACTAGAGAAGTAGAATTCAGCACCAGTGCCTTTGTAAGAAATATTTTTGTCCTTATTTTTCTGGCATTTATTTATAAAGTTCTACTTCCCAGGGAAATATTTAACTGCCAAAGAAAACTCTAGCTCTGACCATAAAATTAACTCCATGTGAACATTTTATATTTAATTCTTTGTTGCTGGCATGTATTGTATTACAATTAAACCACTACTTTTTGGGACATTCTTTTTTTTTTTTTCTAGTTCCAGCTTCTTCTTTTTAATCATTTTATTGGGGCTCATAAAACTCCCATCACGATCAGTCCATACTTCAGTTGTATGCATACCACATTTGCACACTTGTTTCCATCATCACTCTCGAAACATCCTCCCTCCACTTAGGCCCCCAGTACCGCTCCCCATATTTCCCCTTCCTCCCCACTGTCCCTCACCCAGGAACCCTTAATAATTTACAAATTGTTACTACTTTTTCTTATCGTACACTGTCTGATGTGTCCCTTCACCCACTTCCTTGTTGTCGGGACTCCAGAGAGGATGTTATATGTCGATCCCTGAAATTGGCTCTACTTTCTACTCCACCCTCTCCCTGCCCTCCCAGCATCACCACTCCCTCTCCTGGTCCTGAAAGGATCGTCTTTGCTGAAATCTTCATGTTTTTGGCTCCAGTGTACATCCCCTGGTCTAGCTGGATTTGTAGGGTATAATTAGGATCATGATAGTGGGTGGAAGGAAGCATTTGAGAACTAGAGGAAAGTTGCATATTTCATTGTTATTATACTGTACCTTAACTGGCTCCTCTCATCGTTGCAACCCCTCTCTAAGGGGATGTCACTTCACGTGTTGATGGGCTTTGGGTCCACAATCTGTACTCCTCTTCATTTATAATGATATCATTGTTCTTTGATGCCTGACACTGGATCCCTTCAACTTGTGGTCTCACAAGCTGGTGTGCTTCTTCCATGTGGGCTTTGTTGCTTCTGTGCTAGGTGGCAGCTTGAACATTTCAAACCTTTAAGACCCCAGACGATACATCTTTTGATAGCCGGGCACCATCAGCTTTTTTCACCACATTTGCTTATGCACAAGAACATTCTTAGTCCTACAGTATAAAAGAGTTTCATTAGAGATTTGGTATTTTTCATGTGTTTGGATTATTTAAACTGGGAAAAGCTGTAGTTGTTATGTGTATTGAAAATCAATTAAGGGGGGGCGGGCTGGAGCTAGTGGAGGGGATGTCAGTCAGTGCGAGATCCAGTGCTGCTGAGGAGAGGAGCGTCAACAGCAGCACCATGGTTCCTCTGTGGCTCTATTCTGTTGGAATCTGGAACACTGGGTTGATGGAAATGGGTTTACAAAGTAGCTAAGAGCCTTGAAATCTATGTGGGATTTGCAAATCTCCCAAATCAAGTATACTTAAAATCGGCGAAGAGAGGGTTTGAATTCACACGTATGGTAATAGGTGAATCTGGTTTGGGAAAATCATTGTTAATCAACTCACTATTCCTCACAGATTTGTACTCTGCAGAGTATTCTGGTCCTTCCCATAGATAGGATTAAAGAAAAAAAAACTGTTACAGGTGGAACAATCCAAAGTTTTAATCAGAGAAGGTAGAGTGGAGTTACTGCTCACAATAGTTGATACTCCGGGATTTGGAGTGGATAATAGTAATTGCTGGCAGCCTGTTTTCGATTACATTGATAGTAAGTTTGAGGGCTACCTAAATGCAGAATCTTGAGTGAATAGATAGAGAACAGATGCCTGACGACAGAGGGCAGTATTGTTTATACTTCATTGCTCCTTCAGAACATGGACTTAAGCCACTGGATATTGAATGTATAAAGTGCTTACATGAAGAAGTGAATATCATCCTACTTATTGCCAAAGTAGACACACTCACACCAGAGGACTGCCAACAGTTTAAAAATCAGACAATCATAGAAATCCCAAGAGCATAAAATTAAAATATATGAATTTCCAGAAATAGATGATGAAGAAGAAAATAAGCTTGTTAAAAAGATAAAGGACCGTTTACCTCTTGCTGTGGTAAATAGTAATATTATCATTGAAGTTAATGGCAAAGGGGTCAGAGGAAGGCAGTATCCTTGGGGTGTTGCTGAAGTTGAAAATGGTGAACATTGTAACTTTACAATTGTGTGTGTGTGTGTGTGTGTGTGTGTGTGTGTGTGGCATCATTACCCTGGGTGACTTTACAATCTAAGAAATATGTTGATAAGAACCTACATGCAGGACTTGAAAGGTGTCACTAATAATGTACACTATGAGAACAACAAAAAACTAGCAGCTGTGACTTACAATGGGGTTGATAACAACAAGAATAAAGGACAGCTTACAATGAGCCCTCTGGCACAAACGAAGAGGAAAGAAGGAAGCATGTCGCTAAGATGAAAAAGATGGAGACTGGAGCAAGTGTTTCAAATTAAGGTCAAAGAAAAAGTTCAGAGATTGAAGGACTCTGAAGTTGAGCTCCAGCGACATCATGAGCAAATGAAAAAGAATTTGGAAGCACAGCACTAAGAATAAAGGAAAAACGGCATCGGTTTGAGGATCAGAAAGCAAACTGGGAAGCTCAACAACATATGTTAGGACAGCAGAACTCTTCCAGAACCTTGGAAAAGAGCAAGACGAAAGGGAAGATCTTTTTGTTGTTGTTGTTTTTTGTTTTGTTTTGTTTGGGCATCACTGCCCTCAGGTGGTGGGAGTAGGAGGCCCAGCCTTTGCTCGTGCTGGAATCGAACCTCCATCCCAGTGGGCCGCAGTCCCGCACATAACCACTACGCCACCGGGGCTCAGCCCGGGAAGATCTTTTAAACCCTCTAGTGACCACCAGTTACATATAGTTGCCAATATGCCAGCATGGACATCAGTGTTTGTTGCATCCGTTTGACCAATCTGCACCAGTTTTATCCATAATGACGCATTTAGCAGCATGACAAAAATTATTTTTTGTTCTTGATGGAGATTAAGATACCTTGGATTGTCTGGGATTATTGTGTACTTAAAAAGTAACAACCTGGGGCTAAACCCTGGTGGCATAGTGGTTGAGTGCGGGACTGCGGCGGTTCAAATCCAGCAGCAGCAAGGCTGGTAGCTCCCACGACCACCAGAAGGCAGTGATGCCCCCCCAAAAAAGAAAGTAATAACTCTTAAGTACCTTTCCTACTTTTTTTTATTAAACAAATATTTCAATTTAATGCAGGAGAACATATTGTTGTACAATCATTCTGGCAGTTTGATTGTTTACAGACTATTCCCAAATAAAGGACTCTGGAAGGTTTCCATTGAGGATAAATTGACATAATACAATGCAAACTATGCTTCCCTATGATAATTATAATATAGAAGTTTCATTAAGTGCAGCGTAAGCAATAATGTAACTTAGTCTAACATAGTTGACCCTATTTTTGACACTTACATTTAAAAAGACACATGGAAAAACAAAGAACCCATATGCTTACAGTGCACCTAGAGCTTTTTTATAACAACCATTTTTGTTTATTTTTGATTCCTTAAATATGTATTATTCTCATTTAGTACCCTCTTTACTCGGGACCTCATTACTGCTTCATTTATTGTAATAATGTTTAATTTAAATGTTTTCTATATGTTGGCCCTGCTAAAGTAGAATATAGCATCTTTCATATGGTAGGAACCAACAAGAAAACTTTTCTCTAACTGCCTTTTGCACTCTGTGTTAAGTAGCAGGGGGGAAATACATTTGTAGATCACTTCTGGGCAAAGTTGTGAAGTTAATGACCAACTGTTTCTACCTGTATGCAGTCTTTATTTTATTAGAAATGGGAATCATGGCTTTTAAAGGGAAAAAAAATCACCATTCTTCAGTTAGCTGTATTCATATATTGCATTTCTATATTTTTGTTTGTATTGTAAAAATTCACTTAATTGATGTTAAAAAATCAATTAAGATGATTTTTTTAGGGCTGAGCCCCGGTGGCAAAGTAGTTGTGCACGGGACTGCGGCCCACTGGTACGGAGGTTCAATTCCAGCAGTGGGGCTAGGCCTCCTACTCCCACCACCAGGGAGCAGTGATGCCTACAAAAAAAAATGATTTTTTTTAAAACTACTTTTGATACTTTTGATATTGTAGGTAGATATGAGGATAGGTTTATACAGCATGAAGAAATATAACTACCACATTTTTTTTTACAACCACATTTTTTAAACTTGATTTTTTTATTTGTCATTTTGTTTGAGTGGCTTTGGTATTCGTCAAACTTCCATCAGAGCCCCAAAAGTGCCATTGATGCTGGAGACTATTATTAGATGTATGACATTGTTCTCTCACTCATATACCAATGTTTTTGAAGCAGACTTCTTTATTGCTTCTTAATGAAAAGGTACTCAAAAATATACGATGATCACTTCTAGCAACCGGGAGTGAAGACTGATGGTTAATAGTGGATGAGGAATAAAGCTAGAATAACTTCTTAGGATGAACCTCAGAGAGCGTTGCAGGCCGCAGGTAGTCAAAACCTGAGGCTTCAGAGACCGCTATCTTTGTTCTCAGAATGAAAACAAAATATTTGCAAGATTAGGATTTTCAAATCAAAGTTTGTGTTGTTCCCTATGATTTCATTTTATACCTTACTTGAAATAATCATTCATGTTCAATAAACCAGTTTGAGTACAAATTAAATCATGCTGTTTGCCAACATGTTGTGCAGAGTATTTCTAAAACCTAATCCATTTTCTTCTTTTACTTTACCCAGTGTTTAGCTTTCCCCTTTCTCTATGGACCCATTATTCCACGAGATACTCTTGGCTCAAAACCTTAAGAGTCACCTTTAGCATACGCCCTTGCCTTCTGTAACCCCTTCCCTTCCCTTTCCCAGCTTGTCACCAACTCTGTTTCTGCCTTTAGGAATTCTACCCAACTCATGCTCTAGTTTCAGGAGGTGATAAGGCAATTTCTATCTTCTCCCTCATTTATTTAGAGCTTACCCTCCCCAGTGAGCATGAATAAGATGTAATTGTGTGTTTCAGGTTTTTTATAAGTATGGTGAGGTAAGATGTAGTGCAAAAAGAAGCTGTGAGAGAGTTAGTGTTGATGAGATAACAGTGGGCTATCTACGCACACTGAACTTCACTGGAGCAGTGGTTCTCAACTTTCCTAATGCCATGACCCTTTAATACAGTTCATGTTGTGGTGAACCTGTCTGTATCTGCATGTGGGCAGAACTTTCTGGAAATGAGTAGAGGATTGCCTTAGGCAACCCCTATGAAAGAGTCATTGGACCCCAAAAGAGGTTGCAACCCCCAGATTGAGAACTGCTGCACTAGAGTGGTGTAGACCAAGAGAAACACTGTGTGCCCCAAGGAGATCCCCCTAGAGCCTAGTTCCCCCTAAAACCAAACCAGCTATGTGGGAGAAGGAGTAACAGTCCATTAAGTTGGAAAAGTCAACATGGTCTGTCTTATATGTACACCCTGTAAATGAGTTGTAATTTTATTCTAAAAACAGGCATCTTAAAAACAAACAAACAAGCAGGTGTATTACAGGATTTCAGTCACGGAGTGGTGTGATCAATTTGGATTGTATGAGGTGACTGTTCTGTCCAGTTTTATACATAGAATGGATTAGAGGTCCATTCTTTTTTTATCATCTAAAACATCATCTCTTTATTATACAAGAAATGTGGACACAATAAGGAGGCAGCGTCTGAAATTTCAGTTTGATTTTTAAAATAGGAACTCTCCCCAAAAAGCCATAGAAATAAAAGAAAGCACTTGAATGACTTTTACTTTTTTATATAAAAGAATTATATAATCACAGTTTCAGTTATGTCTTTTGCAGCAGTTTTCCCCCTCTGTACTGTTACTTGAACAATCATAGTAGCATAATATATGGAAACTATATTAAGTTTGCTGCATCTTTTTGATTTTGCTATTAATCACTCAAGTAGGGTACTGAAGAGATAATCCTGTATAAAAATACTATTATGGTGAGAGCAGTGGTAAAAGAGTAGAAATGAAGGATTACAAACATTAGTATGTAAAGGGCTTTTACAAAAAGGTTTGGACATAGGTGCAGTTCAACATCTGTTGGCAATGCAGCAAGCGTGGTTTACAATCACCAGGCCTTTGCAGAATTAGGGTCCAATGAAAAAGCTCAAAACCAGCTTACATTGTTGTGTCAAAGGCATTTGAGAGGCACTCCAGGAAATCCCGAGGGCCTCCCTGTGTTAAATTCTGACTTAATTTTTTCTCTCCTCCATGAATAAAGAGAAAAACCAATATATTGTATATCGGCAGTTTATATCTTGATTAACTAATCTCTCCGTTTCCCTTTGTACATTTTGCCCCAGCTGTTCTAGAGGTCCATTCTTAAATTCTTAATTTTGTTTGCCTACATAGGACACTTTTATTTTCAATTTTTTCATTGTTAATAGTTGAAATGAAAAAAAATAAATAAAATAGTTGAAATATAAGTATTTCTCAGAATATAAGCTCCTTTTATTTCAGGTATATGACTTGCAGATGATTTCTCTAGTTCTGTCAGGCTTTGTCCATTTTATTTTTTGCTTTTAATATTTATTTCATAATACTTCCTATACTTAAATAAGATTGTTTTATTGGGGGCTCTTACAACATTCTATACATCAGTTATATCAGGCATATTTGTACACATGTTGCCATCATTTTCAAAACATTTTCTACTTGATTGATTCCTTGGTATGAGCTCCTCTTTTTCCCCTCCTTACCCTTCCCTCCACCCTAGTGAATCCTTGATCAATTACGTGTTATTGTTTTGTGTACAGTCCATTGTCTCCCTTCACCCACATTTCTGCTCTTCGTTTCCGTGGGGGTGAGGTGGGTTATATATCCTGTCTTGTGATGGGTTCCTGCTTTCTCACCTTTTCCTCTCCCTGACCATCCCCAACCCCCAGGCCCCTCACCACTCCCACTGTCCTGAATTCCGTGTGCTGAGAGCTCTTATCTGTACCAATGTGTGTACTCCAGTCTAGCCAGGCTTATGAGGTAGAACAAGGGTCATGATAGTGGGGGAAGCATTCAAGAACTAGGGAAATGATGTGTTTCATTGGTGCTATACTACACCTTGGTTGAATCATTCCTTGCTTATAACCATTCTGTGGGGGTGTATCCAACTGTCTTCAGATGGGCTTTGGGTTTCCCCTCCAAAGCCCCTCCTGTGCATTGATATGGTTGTTTTGGATCACTTGATATTTGATAACTTGATCCCCTTGACACCTTGATCACACAGGCTGGTGTGCTTCTTCCATGTCAGCTTATATGCTTCCCTGCTACGAGGCTGCTTATTTAACTTCAAGCCTTTAAGATCCTAGATGCTATATATTTCAATAGCTGGGCACCATGTGCTCTCTTCCCCACCTTTGCTTACACACCCATTTTGTTTTCAGCGAACATGTCAGGAAGGCAAGTCATTGTTTTTTAAAACATTGAAAATACATTTGAAAAGCAGCACATTTTCATCTCTGAAAACAGCATAAAATGTCTTTTCTCTGTTAATACAATGTAAGATACATTGCTTCATGAAACTTTTCTTGACTTAGAAAGTATAAAAAGATCATCCTACTTCACTCTCCAGGTTGGCAGCAAGGCCCGACCTGCTCTTCTGCACGCCCTTTTGCGTTGTTCTGTGGTCCTGGGGTTGGCTGGGTTTCTGCCCCTCCGGGCCACTTTCCAACCCCTTGGCGGTGGCGCTGGTGCTGTTGGCCCTGGCTCTGTATGCGCCTGGGGCCCATGGCTGGGTGCTCCACTGATACTTGCCCCTGGTGAGCACCATGTATGTGGATCCACTGATGAACATGAAGGTGCAGAGTGTCTCGGAGAGTGGCCACTCTGGGGACAGCTTGCCCAAGGAGAGTGCTCAGGGCCTGGTTGGCATCCTCCGCATGCTGGACCTCCAGCTAGAGGGCTGCACGTCCAGCATCCACTTACAAGTGCCCACGACCAGGTTACCCTGGTGGTGCCGCGGGGGCTGCCCCTTCAAGGACAAGGTCTTCTTTCCCCATGGAGGAATGCTTTGATGGTGATCTACAAGGAGCGCCAGAGAAACCTCACAACGCCGGTGTCCCACACGGGAACAGGAAATATAGTGGTAATTATGGTTAGCTACCTGAAAGGAAGAGAAATTTTGGAACTGATGCAAAAAGGAATTCCATTCAAACTGACCATAGGGATTGGCACCTGTCATGTGCAGGAGTGCATCAGCGGCCAGTCTGTGGAGTTTGTGGCCATTGCCTTCATCACCATGATGATTATCTCATTAGCCTAAGCCAATCTTTAATTACATACAGTGTTTTCTCTAACACCGTTTCCCAGTTTGGAAATCAGAGTCATAGAAAGGAAACCAAGAAAGTCTGGGCTGAGCCCCGGTGGCGTAGTGGTTGTGCGCGGGACTGCGGCCCACTGGGATGGAGGTTCAATTCCGGCTCCCAGGAGCAAAGGCTGGGCCTCCTACTCCCACCACCGGAGGGCAGTGATGCCTAAAATAAAAAAAAATAAAAGAAAGTCATTGGCCAGCTTCCACTTCATACCATCAAGCATGGAAAAAAGGGAAATTGATACATTAATGCTGAAAATTGTGCTATGTGTATTGAAAATTTTAAAGCAAAGGGCATTATCCAAATTCCGTCGTGCAAACATATTTTCCTTAGAACATGCATTGAGCCAGGCTTTTGGATCACTGAACTTGTCCTATGTGCAAATTTGATGTCATCAAAGCCCTGGGATACTGGATTGAGTTGGAAGACAGGCAGGAGCTGCCCCCTCCAGACATCCCCCTCCCCTGGGGAGTCTTTCAGCAGCCAACCTGAGCATTGCCTTGCAAGAGGAGAATCAAAGTGAGGACAGGGACTTCTCTTCATCTTCCCCTCTTCACCAGCGAGAGAGAACACTGCACTGCTGGACACAGGCAGGAGTGACCCTCAGCGTGGAGGCTCCATCTCCTAGTGCAAGCACTCCTGGCAGCGCCTCGGGCACAGTTTATTTGAAAGTAATATACATTCTTTGAACTTTCAGATTCTGGCTTGGTATACAAAATGGCTAAGATGTTTTATTCCTAAATAGAGTTTGAAAATAGTCTTCATTTATTTACCTACTAAAACATATTTTGTATAATAAGTAATACACTGTGTCAGACTGTTACAGGGAAGAACAGACACTGGGGAAGACACTAATATAAATGGCAGGGGGTGTTTCTTCTCAGTCGAATAGCTGCTGCAAGACTGGAAAAGCCAGATTAATTATATTTCTCTAGGATTTTTTTTTAGACTAAAGCACATTTATTTTAGACTACTTGAAGGGGGATTATATAATTAAATGCAATAATAGTTGCTAGGAGCTTTCCTTGGTGGAAAAACTCTTTGGAACTTTGAACTTAAAAAGTAAAGGGAGAAACCTACCGCTTTCTTGCACGCCTGTGTTGTAGAGATCCCAGAAGCAGAAGATATCTTTTTCATTGTTTTTTTTTTTGGGGGGGGGGGGCCGCATCACTGCCCTCCGGTGTTCATGGGAGCTACCCAGTGCTGGTCCTGAGAGCCACCGCTGGATTTGAACTGCCAAGCCCGCGGGCCGCAGTCCCATGCACAACCATTACACCACCAGGGCTCAGCCTTCAACATCTCTTTGGCAAGGATATTACACTCATCTTTGTTCCCCTGAAGTATTTCACTGCAGTCTCTCATAATGTGAAATTAAAATACTAATATTTTGACTATAAAATAGCAAGAAGAGAAATGAAAAAAATAGCGCAACTATCTCGGTATTCATCTCATTGGCTAGCTTTGTTCCCATCTGGGAGAGCTATGGATGGTGTGATTTTGTTGAAGGTGATGGAGGAATGGTAAGGCTGAAATCACCCCAAGAGGTTGAGATGGTTATCTGTGGGCTCATCCCAATAAAATAATGTTATGTTTGAAGTCCCAGGTTGTGTTTGAATTCATCAAAAGATTTGTTAAATTGTTAGTCATTTTTACCATGTTTGTGCCTGTTAGTGTATATGATGTGTTTTGTGCTTTTCACATAATATATGTGATGATGTACTATACCAGTTTTGTTAGCATTAATTTAAAATGAGCACACTACTCATGAGAAACACAGCAAGCATGAATTATTGAGCCCATCCCAAGCAAATGCTACACCTATAAAAGTTTTGAAATAAAGCACTGCCCTGTGGTTTCATCATGGGGAGACTTGTTCTTAATAAAGAATGTCCATGTGCTGTGCCCCTGAGTTATTTTAAAACAAAGAATATCTTTCTGGCATGACAATAAAACAACTTTAACAGTTGAAAATGAATTTAGTAATAACTGCCACAAGGATAAAGCTGAACTGCAAACACTTTTTTTCAGCCCTGAAATGCAGAAAAATTTCTAGGCAGACAAAAAGCTATTTTACTATGTGTTTCTGCTTTTTAACTTTTTCTGAATCTCTTTGCTCTTTGTAATACCATGACATCTGTACATATGTAGCCATGTATATCACAGCTCCCAGATTTCACAAAAAAAACAGATGCAAACAAACAATTGTTCAAAACTCATATTTTAGTTACGAGCATTGAAAGAATTCAGGTGAATTTATTTGGGTGAAACTACTCGAGTCTACTGTTCTTTGTCTCCCTGCTCCATGTACAATAAAAACGTGGACATGAATCTGACAATGCAAGTACACCTATGCTTTCATACCTGTATTATTAGTCCAGCTTACATCAGATTGTGAGTTAACGAAAAATAAAATTTGCAAAGATTATATATAATTGCATAGGCTTAGGAATAGGATGTTTATTAAAGATGAAATAAAGGGATTCTTTTTTGTGGTTATTGTATGAGTTGAAATAGATGATAAACTTAAGATAATATTAAGAAATCATTTTTTGAGTATAGTTGAGTACTGCATTGTAATCTAGTTAGCCATATTCTCTGCTTAATAGAGGATTAAACGGGGGAGGGGGTAGGCTTTTTAAGTTTCAACACATGTGACTTGGAAAACATCAATGTGCTTTCTTGTTCTGACCATGGATTTTAACCATTCCCTCTATTCTTCTTTTAAAATGATTTTTTTGAGATTATTTCTATGACAATGATAAAAATATTGCTACAAAATCATAGAAACTTTGTGCTAAACAAAAATAATAAAGATACGAGGCTTTATTTTTTTGGCATATTTTCCAGCAAAATCTTTACATGTTTCCATGTGTCTAACCCTTCTTATTCAAGTTTAGCAAATTATCAAAGCATTTGGATTCTATGAAGAGAAAGATAATCAAGATTGGAGGAAGATATTAACAACCTGCTGTAGGCGATTGACATAATCTTGCTTGCTGAAATTGAGGAGGACTTTAAGCATTTTCAGCCTTCAGTGTGGGTTGTAATTCACTGCAAATAAAAAAATACAACTGGACTCAGCTGCATCATGATAAATGTCGAAAAGATTGAAGTTTTCTTGTATGGTCACATAATCGATGCTCATGGAAGCAGCTATCTAAATCAAATGACATATGGCATTGGAGACATCTACTGCACAAGACCTCTTTCGAATATTGAAAAGCAAGGAGGTTACTTTGAGGGGTGAGGTGTGCCTGACTCAACTATGATAATATTTATTTGCCTCCTATGCATGTGATAGCAGGACTTTTGAATAGGAAAGACTGAAGAATAATCGACATGCTTGAATTATGGCAATGGCAAACAAACAGTACCATAGATAGCAAGAGAACAAGCAAATATGTCTTGAAGTACAGAATGCTTCTTACATGCAAAAATGTGAGACTGCATCCTATTTTGAGCTTGCAAGGAGAGACCAGTACCTGGAAAAAGACATCGTGCTTGGTAAAGTGGAAGAGAGGAAGACCCTTGAGGAGATGGACTGACAACAGTACCTGTAACAACAGTTGTGAGGAGGCCGTGGGCTCAGAGCTTCTTTCTGGTGGACTTAGGGTCTGTTTGAGGCGGGAGCAACTCCGTAGCACTTAACAACAAGCTTTCCCCTAAAGGTTTCTGCTGTGTGACTTAGGTAGGCCTCGTCAAAATGGCCGTTTTGAAATCCTCTGACTAATTAAATAGGGTCTCTTTTACATACATCTCGAGTTTAGGGATCATAGAGGAAGATTAAGACTATGAGTAACATGGGGTGATGTTTTCCAACAAATTTTTTGTAGGATGTCCTTGAAGCTAGATACATTGTCATGATGGGAATCCTGATGGGGATTCCTTACCACCAGATTATAGGCTTTTCCCTCACTAATTGCAGTTTTTAATTTTTAAAAGAACTTTTTTTTTTTTTTTAAGTAAGCCTCTGGGATCATTCTGTGGTCTTGGAGAAAAATCTGTAAGGATTTGGGGTTTCCCCTCAAACTCAACTGCCAAAACTCAATTTGTGAGCTGAACCCTCTGCTTTGAATTTAACTGATGGAGCATATCCCCTCAGAAGTTACTGTCTTTGTTGTAGTTAATCCCAATTCATAACCTCTGTACCATCAGGGCAATTAGATCAGAGCTAATGAAAAATGATTTTTTGGAGTAACTAAAAGGAGATGTTACTCTTTGATTTATCAAGAAGATCCAGAGAGCAAGATCCAACAAAGAGAGTAGCTTCTGCTGCTCAGGAAAAAGACATGGCTTTCTTTCCCCATAAGTAGTTTCAATCTTTGGAACCCACAGTGGCAGTTCTACCTTGTCCTAAAAGATTACTATGAGTCAGCATGGACCAGATGACTGTGTTTCTTTGTGTGTTGGGGGGTGGCGTGGGCTCTTACTTGAAAAACTGATGGAATAAGTCATCATGTTAAAAGCTTTCTGAGGGGCTGAGCCCCGGTGGTATAAGTGGTTGAGTGCAGGACTGCGGGCTGGCGGTTCCAATCCAGCAGCTGCTCTCAGGAGCAGCGCTGGGTAGCTCCCACGACCACCAGAGGGCAGTGATGCCCCCCAAAAAAGCTTTCTGAGACCAAAATAGTCACTTTAAAAAATGCCAAGCAATGTGAGGTCCCACTCTCAGAAGCTATCACATCAGTGGTAGCTGCTGTTTTTTTCCAACAGTTTCTTCTTTTGTCCAGGTTTAGTCTTGGTTCATTGAGGTGTTCCCTACCATCTTTAGGTCTTGATTCATCTTAAAACTTGTTTTATGTGGGCCACCATTCCCATAAATCTAGTGCAAAATTCCAATAATTTGGAAAAGTGTCCACTTGAGTTTTGCTTAAGCATTTAGAATTAGCCCTGACCTCAAAATTCAGGCTCTCCCCACCCCATACACAAAATATTCCCCCTTTAAAAAACACCCTAACTAGATTTCTAAGTATTCATGAGAGACTGTGCTTACAGCAACTTGCTGATCACAGAGATGCACTTAAATATGTTTTGTTTGTAATTTATACTGGTGTATAGATGAACAGGACTGGCTGGAACTCTAGTAGTAATACTATATTACATTTCAAAAATGAAATGGAACACATAAAGGTGGACAGCCTAGGCATTAGTGAGCTGAAATGAACTGATACTGCTCATTTTGAGTAAAAAATTATGTACTTTGTCTAGAATAACACAATCAAGAGGAGTGGCTTGCCATTCATTGTGGAAATGGACATTCCAATGCTGGCTGTGATAGACCTGTCTCTACGTCATGAAGGGAACTCAATGCATATAGCAACAATTCAAAAGCTAGTGATAAAGAAATTGAACAATCCTACCAATGACTTCGATTGGAAATTATCAAACATACATTCAAGAGGTACTGATAATCATTGGCAATTGGAATGCATAGTTGAAAGAGGAAGGAACAGTCGTTGGAAAATATGAACTGGGTGTCACATGACAGAATTTTGGAAGACCAACACTTTGTTCATAGTAAATACCCTTTTCAACAAATGGACACTGAATACACAGAAAAAAAATTAATTGCACCTGTGGGAAGATACACTAGAGAAGCTCTATGTCAGCAGCTAAAACCAGGCCAATGGTTAATTAGAATGACCACCAATTGCTGATATGTTTGTTCAGGATAATACTGAACAAGTTGAGCAGAACCAAAATGCAACCTTGAGTCTGTCCCACCTGAATTTTGAGACAACCTCATGAATAGATTTGACACATTGAACACTAATGATGGAAGACTTGATGAGCTGTGGGGGGGGACCTCTCACTAACAGCATTCATGAAGAAAGAAAAAGTTCACTAAAGAAAGAAAAAAGCAATCAGAGCGGCTATCAGAAGAGACTGAAGAAAGGACGTCAAAGAGCTTGGCAGCTCAAGAAGACAAAGACAAATATAAAGAAATCTGCAAAGAGCTAGAACACATTCACACATAAAAGAGCTGAAAAAAAATCAGGGCTAAAGTTGTAATAGTAAAAGGTTATATGGGCAAATATTCAATGATGCAGGAACCATCAAAAGTAGATGGAAAGAATAGAGTCACTGTATCAAAAAGATCAGGCTATATTCCATCAAATCAGGAGGGTTAGCACATGAGTAAGAACCAATGGCTCTGAAGGAAAAAACCCAAGGTACACTGAAAGCATCAGCCAAAAACAAGATGGAAGCACTCATTCTCTAAGCCAGAAAATTTGGAAGGCAGCTAGCTACTTGGCCAGTTGACTGGAAGAAATTCATGGTCCCATTCCAAAGAAAGGAGACCCAACAAAATGCTCAGATTATGAATCAGTATTGCTGATTTCACATGCCAGTAAAAGTTTTCTGAAGAACACCCAACAATGATTGCAGCAGTACAATGACAGGGAGGAGGTTCAGGCCAGATTTAGAAGAGGTCATAGAACAAAGGACATTAAAGCTGATGTTAGCTGAATCTTGGCTGAAAGCAAATAATACCAGAAATATGTAAACTTGTGCTTATTGACTATGTCAAGGTTTTTGACATTATGAATCCTAACAAACTATGGATAGCCTTGAGAAAAATAGGAAATCCAGAAAACCTAAGTATGCTCACGCATGTAAAGTCAGGAAAGGTGTAAATAAAGGCAGAAAAGGTGTCAGGATTTATCCTCACTATATGCATTCAGTCTGTGTGCCGAGAATCAGAAATTGTCTTCTATGAAGGAGATGTGGAATCATTGGAGGAAGGCTTTATTAACAACCCGCGATACGCAGATGACACAACCTTGCTTGCTGAGAGTGAGGAGGACTCGAAGCCCTTACTAACGATGATCGAGGACTGCAGCCTTTGGTATGAATTACAGCTCAATGTCAAGAAAACCAGGTTCCTCACAACCAGACCAAGAGATTACATGATGATCAATGGAGAAAATGTTGTCAAGGGTCTTGTCATTCTTATATCTGCAATCAATGCTTATAGAAGCAGTAGTCTAGAGATAAAAAGATGTGTTGCATTAGATAAATCTGCATAAGACCTCTTTAGAATATTAGAAAAAGAAGGCTGTTCTGAGGACTAAGGTGTGCAGGACCCAAGCCATGTCATTTTCCATCGCCTCATACATGTGAAAGTTGGACATTGAATAAGAGAGACCCAAAAAGAATCAATACATTTGAATTGTGTTCCAGAAGAATAGTGGAAGTGCCGGGGACTGCCGTCAGGACAGACTGGTCTGTCTGGGAAGAACATGACCAGAGTTTACGCTAGAGGCAAGGATGGCTAGTTTTGTCTTACATTCTCTGGACATGTGAGGAGAGGAGGACATCATGCCTGGCATGATGGTCTGGAACAAATTTAATGGCGGTCAAAAAGTCTTCAAAGGTACCTCTTGTCAGCAGCTAGACACTTCACTGTACACAGACAAAACCAATGTTGTAGAGTCATGAAGGGTTGGAACTGACTTGCTGACACCTGACAACAACAACAAGCAAGGGCTGATACGATCCTATAGATTAGGTAGAAAAATATTTCAGGGTTCACCACAAAGAACACCTTTGATTTGGTTTGTGGGCACAGCCTCAATTGAAGATCAGCAGTTGAGGTGCTTGTGTATACAGGGTGACTTTTTTACTTCTCCCTTTCAGTAGGCAGATTGATAAATCTGTTCACTAGAATTTTCAAATTCTTTAATACTAAAAGCCATGTTCTTTTCTAAATGCTTTCATTTATGTATCTACAACATTGTTTTAGCTGACTTACATATAGCCACCTGAATTACGTCTTGGTAGCAGTCAAATACTCCTCCATCCAAAAGAAAACTAAATAGAAATACATTAAATGTTTTAAGTTTTGCCTTCAATGTTCCATGTATAATTATCTATTTTAATTCTCCATAATAAGCCTTTATATTTTAAAGGTCCAGAATCCATTATTGGAAATTCTTGAAGCTAGTTGTTTGAAACATAATTTTTTTTCCAGATTCTCGAAAGGTATTTTGGAACATATAATGTCCAGATAAGGAGCAATATTTTGGTAGACATGTTTATATTGTAGGGGATAACTATGAAATGTGTCATCAAATTCAGAGCCTATTTTGGCTCCAAATGGATGCAAGATCACACTTTGACACCAAGGAGAATTACTTACACACACACACACACACACACACACAGACACACACTACCTTTTCTGAAATTCAGAATTCCAGATAATATCATTGACTTATTTGGGCACCTTTTATTGGGGGAGCTCCTATTTTAAAATTGGTCTGGCACATGAAAAGACTCTTGACTGAACTGTCTCTGTGATAGTTTAACCATGCACACCTGAAAACTACCATGCCAGCCTTCCATATAGCAGGAATGCCAAGCCAGCTGCACATTGTTAATTTGCCATGTACTTAAAATGAAAATATGTGGAAGTGATTCATACTTCATTTGATTGTAATTTTTTTCCAAGTTGCTTTGTATAGTGGAAAGAGCACTCATAATAAAACGGAGAGAATGGAATTCTAGTTCCAGCTTTGCTACTAAGAATGTGGATCACACTGAGGAGTCATAAATTTGTTTGGGATCTCAGTGTCCCCACATCTAAAGTTTATTTAGGAGGGTAGAAGCTGGACAGACTAAATTCCAAGTTTTCTGTGGCATGCACTCTATTGTCTACTTTTTGAAGCACTTAGCCTACCTTCCGTGCTGATACTGCTCTCATGTATAGCAGGCACTTCTATTGTGGCACCTGTCTTCCCTGCAACCAGCTCTCATTTCCCAATCATCCACTCTGATTCCCAAGCCCTTAGTATTGTAGCTGGAAGCTGAAAGTGCTTCCAGGAAATTTGTTCTGAGCCTCAGCATTGCCTTATTATTTTGTTCTCTCAGATCTTGGGATGTAGAAGACCCCTTACCCACCTCCCTTTGAAATCATTTGGTCTGCTCTTCTGAACTCAACTAACCCTGGCAGAGCCCCTCTGGACGCCCTTTCTCATTGAACCCAGTAGTGAACCAGGGCACCCCTTGTCAGAAAGTACCTCTTTCCTTCCTCTGCTCGATACTTGATATTGGCTGTTTCTTTGTGTCAGTGTGCATCTCAAGTGTTTTTAAGGCACATGACTCTGGGTAAGGATCAGAGTACACCTCCTGCAGCAGAGACAGGTCACATTGTAAAAGATATGCTAACAGGGGCTTTTTGACTTCTTCCTCAACCAAAGAAGATTGGCTAGAAGAGACAGGTTCAGGGAATACTAGTGGAAGACTGAGCACAGCAACATGGTCCCTTATGGCTGCAACAAACTCAAGTCGTTTAAATGGTACCTTGTACCTCATGCACCTCTGAAATAATGCCACTAGACACTGATCTAATGGAAAGTATTAACACTGGTATGTTCAAAAGTTGTAACTTGACAAGTTATACTTTCTTTCCCCACATAAAACTTTTTTTTTTTTTGTGAGCATCACTGCTCCGGTGGGAGTGGGAAGCCCAGCCTTGCTCCTGGAGAGCTGCTGCTGGATTTGAACTGTCAGCCCTGTGGGCCGCAGTCCCGCACTCAACCACTACGCCACCGGGGCTCAGCCCCATAAAACTTTTTTATATTGGCATTGACCTGTTTTATGGAATGTCCTCAGTATATGCTTTCCCCTCTTAGGCCCACTATAATTTATAATTAAAGTCATATTGATATTGACTTTATTATGAATCACTTGAAGTATTTTGTAAGGAGCAGGACCACTCACTGGTTTTGTAGTTTATAGACTTTGGGTAATTTATTGATAATCAGACATTCATGTTTAAATCACCCATTTAATATTAAATGTATGGTTTCATCAAATTAGACCTTACCCTAATTAATGCTTTTCAGTTAAATTTCTTTGTTAAAGCGTTTGAGATTACATATAAATAAAACACATTCTAGTCATAGAAAGATCATAGACATCTTGAATGTAAAGAAAAGACTAGAGATTTACTCCCTCTATGTGCTGATAGCTTCCACCATCCTCAATAGACAGATTGTATCAATACAACAAGTCACCATCTTTTGCTTCCCTGAGCTGTCCCAGACTGACACTCAGCATCTCCCTGGTATTCTGGTAGCCCCAAATTGTGCCTCATATGACCTCATAAACATTGGTCTCATTTTCTTCTCTGTTCTGCCCCACCCACCCCTTTGGTACTCCCTTCAGAGCTACCTCACCTATTCTTCGTGAAGCCCCATAACACACACATGGCTGTGTCAAGTGTCTCCTGGAGCTTCAGTGCACATTTAAGCACCTAAGCTGTGAGCTATATGCTCTTATTTCTTCAGTACTCATCACTACTCAGAAGAAACAGATTGTTGCCTCCCTCCATGCTTATTACTTCATCACACCATACAGCAAAGCTTGCACTCATACGGACTGCTGAAAAGCCTTTCTTCAGCTTCCTCTTAAATATTCCTTGCTCCAAAGATCCAAATACGAATCCAAAGAATTTTTGAGAGTAGGAACCATTGTGTGGACCGTATAACTGTCTCTTCAGGGCCAAGCAAATAGTTTCCATCCAAGATTACCCACTGCTCATGAGAGGTGCCCAGGAATTTTTTAATCTCACCTTAGGTTTAACCTAAGATCCTGGCTACATTTACTTAAGATTTAATAGTGGTTATTATCAGGAGATGTCAAGGAGTGTCATCAAGAGCAATTATGTGACGCTGTTTCGTAGAAACATTCACTTTGTTCTCCAGCCAGCAGATCTCAGAGGCTAGCTATGGTGTAACCAGGAGCAAAACAGCCCAGGTGTGTGCAGCTGAGCAGGCCTTTTCACTCTGGTTACATGTTGGGCTGCAGTGCACATGGCTTGGAACTACTTGCCACTCCTGCTGAAGAGTTACAGAATCAGAAACTCACAGGGGCAGTTCTATCCTATCATAGGGTTCCTTTGAGTCAGTAATGATTTGATGACAGTGAATTTTGAGATGACTATCTTTTTCATATGTCTTATGGTTATCCATATTCTTACATGAATCTATATTTGGAAGTGAAATGGAAGCACTCTATATTTATGCCAGGAGAACACAAATAATGTATGGTCACCTTAAATATTTGGCGGTTGTTGTTAAGGAACCATTGAGTCAGTTAAGACTCTTAGCAGCCCTTTGTACAACAGAAAGGCTTTCCTCGCCTGTGCCATCTTCATAACCAGTCCTATGTTGGATGAGCCCATTGTTGCCGCAACTCTGCTAATCCATCTTCTTGATGATCTTCCTCTTTTTATTTTTAACCAACCCTCTACCACACTTACATGATGTCCATTTATAGCGACTGTCCTGAGAACATGTCCAAAGTATGACAAAGGAAATCTTTCCATCCTTGTTTTGCTTCTAAGGAGTATCCTGCCTGTATCCCATTTATTCTTTTGGCAATCCATGGTATATTCAACACCACAAATTAAATGCATCAATTCGTTCTTCCTTATTCACTGTCCAAGTGTCATGTGTCTATGAGACAGTTGAAATTACCATGGTTTGAGTTGAACTCACGTTAATCCTCACAGTGACGCTGTTTCCTTTTAGCACTTTTAAAAGAGGCCTTTGACCAAAGATGAATGCATTATAGCAGCGGCTCTCAACCTGTGGGTTGCAACCCTTTAGGTGGTAGAACGATCCTTTCACAGGGATCGCCCAATTCATAACAGTCGCAAAATTAGAGTTATGAAGTAGCAACAAAAATAATTTTATGATTGGGGAGTCAACACAACATGAGGAACTGTATTAAAAGGTTGCAGCATTAGAAGGTTGAGAACCACTGCATTCTAGTATAGATAAGGAGCCAGTGATGCAGCAGTGAAGCACTCATGTGCTAACTGAAAGGTTGATGGTTTGAACTCTCCACCTGCTCCCTGGGAAAACAGACCTGGGTCCTGCAGATTGACAGCCTTGGAAACTCTGCGAGGTGATTCTGTTCTGTCCTTGGGGCTGTTGACAGCTGAGATACTCACACCAACCGTAGGACAGAGTAGCTGTAACTCTCTCCTGGAGGAAATCTCCCAGGTTTTTCTTCTGTGGAGCAGCTGGAGGCTTGAAAACAGCCGCCTTGCAGGTAGCAGAGTGCTGCACTGTGCACTGAGCTCCCCCAGGCTCCTCACCTCCACTACCATGCATTCATTCTAGGCGCAAGCTCCCACAGAGCCGCTGGTCGGTTCAGAGCACTGACCTGGGGTGCATCCCCAGGCCTCTCCTACACCATCGACTCACGAGAGTCAGAATGTGCTCAGCGCTACACAAGCAAGAGCAACAACAAATTCAGATAAACCTTCTAAGGTGGCATTTTTAAAATCATGTTTATCTTGTATTTCTAAAACTCAGAAGTTGATTGTTAGTGCTTTGATATCAATTTTAAAATCTTGCTTTCTTGCCTTCAAGCTTCTTCCCTAGAAGAGCACTTGGTGGGGTTTTCCTGCCCCATGATTCCTAGGTGGATTCTTTGATCTATTACCTAGTAGTGTTTTTATTTTCATTTCTAATGCAGATGCAGACTTTGCAGGGTGGTACAGAAGCCATAGCTCGACTGGATCAGTTAGAAGCTGACTACTATGATCTGCAACTTCAGTTGTATGAAGTCCAGTTTGAAATCTTGAAGTGTGAAGAGTTGCTGTTGACAGCACAACTAGAAAGCATCAAAAGACTTATATCAGGTAGGGGGTACATTTAGCCACATAAGTCCACAAGAGATACATAGGAAAGATACAGAGAAAATACTGATACTTATCATTTTCCATTGTCTTTTCATTCTTATTCTCCGCCCTGCCCCCCCCCCAAAAAAAAAAAAAAAAAGCCCCTTCACATGCATGAACCTTGGCTGTTTTCATTTTCTGTTAGGACTAAGAAAAAACTTTCAAAAGAAACTTGTAAAAGTATTCCTGAAGTCAAACAAATGTCTTTGTAGGCAAACACTGCAACATTGCCATTTTTGGTTACCTTTGTAAAATATAAAGGTTCCTGCAACTAGAACCTGAAGTTTTAAAAATTAATTTTCAGTGAAGGAGTGGGGGCCTGCTGACATTGTGGGGCTAGGTGTTAGACTGCGAACAACACTGTCCGTGGGTCACACTCACCAGCCAAAGGTGAGTCTGTCCGATTACTGGAATTGACTCAGTGACAATGGGTTTTTGTGGAGCATTATGGAGCACTTTACAAACAGTCCCTCCATGAGAATGTATTTCATGATTTTCACCACTTTGCTGAGAAGGAACTAAGTGTAAGGTTCTACAAGAAATGTCTTTGCCTGGGGGTACAGATGGATTGAACCCACTACCAGCCAGCAAATAAGCTGAAGCTCACTGCCATGAGTTGACTGACTCATCTTCTCGTACAGACAGAACTACCCCTGTAGGCCCCTGAGAGTGTAACTCAGGGTAGCTGGTGGTTTCAGGTTGCTGTTCAAAGTGCTCTCTGCCTCCGGGGCAAGTGGATTAGAACACTGTTTTGTCTGTCTGGTAAGCCATAACACTTGTTGCCTTTATGTAACAGAAAAGAGAGATGAAGTGGTGTATTACGACACTTATGAAAGTATGGAGGCCATGCTGGAGAAGGAAGAGATGGCAATGTCTGTGCATTTACAAAGAGAAGAGCTGCAGAAACTTCAGCAGAAAGCACGCCAGCTGGAAGCAAGACGTGGACGGGTTTCAGCCAAGAAAGCCTACCTCAGAAACAAGAAGGTACTGTAGGTTAAGCAGCATGAATATATAGTCTTAAAGTCTTGTTTTTATCGATTTTATCAAAGGTGGGTAACCTGCAGCCCTTGAGCCATGTGTATGAGGCTCAAGATTAAAATTGAAAAAATTCAGATAATAGTGATTTCATTTAGTAAATAATATATTTATTACTGAACTAATTGTTGTGAAGGACAGGATTGGCTCTTTTGTTTCTAATGTTTTCCAGCCCCTGATCTACACCCAAGAAATTTTTAAACAAGACTGTAATAAAGTTAAATATGAGTTGCTATTTCCTAATACTCAAGCTATTACATTAAAAATTCTCCATGAATGCTGAGCCCCGGTGGCGTAGTGCGCGGGACTGTGGCCCACTCGGATGGAGGTTCAATTCCAGCTCCCAGGAGCAAAGGCTGGGCCTCCTACTCCCACCACCTGAAGGCAGTGATGCCTTAAAAAAAAAAAATTCTCCATGAATTGCCCTTCACAAGCACATTGGAATCGCAAGTAGTGTTGTGCAGCCTACCCCCAGGACCCTGGTGTTAGCTAGTATTCTTTGGTATATGAACTCCTCTCCCAGCTACTACAACCCTATCTCCTTTAATCTAATACAGCGGGTCTCAAACCTGCGGGTCATAACAAGGATCACCGATTATGAAGTAGCAGTAAAATTAAATTTATGGTTGGGGGTCACCACAACATGAGGAACTGTTAAAGGGTTGCGACATGAGGAAGGTTGAGAACTACTGCTCTAAGGAAATAAGTGGCAGTCTAAAGGATTCTGACCTCAATCTTGAAGCTTTGTAGATTAAAAATTCTTAAAGGTGGTTAGCCAACTTTATACCTTAAATGGATTATTTTGTAAAAACAAGGATTTCTTCCTCTCCCTTTTTTTTGGGGGGGCGGGGGATGACCCTCTCTAGCCCAGGTATTACTTTTTTTTTTAAAATAACTTTATTGGGGGCTCTTACAGCTACAACAACATTCAGTACATCATTTGTATCAAGCATATTTGCACACATGTTGCCACATACATTTCCAAACATTTCCCACTCGAGCCCTTGGTACAAGCTCCTCTTTAAAAAAACAAACAAACAAACACCCCTTTCCCCTCCCCCCCCTTTTTAAATGCATCATTTTATTGGGGTCCCATACAACTCCCATCACAATCCCTAACAACATCAGTTGTATGCAGGCCACTTTTACACACCCATTGCCATCATCACTCTCAAAACATTCTCCCTCCCTCCAGGCCCCCATTATCAGCTCTCTATATTACTCTTCCTCCCCCCCTTCCCCTTGAACCCTTAGTAATTTACAAATTGTTATTTTTTTCATCCTGTACACTGTACAATGTGTCCCAACACTCACTTCCCTGTTGTTTGTGTCCCAGAGAGGAGGCTACGTGTAGATCCCTGCAGTTGGATCTCCCTTTCTATTTTCAGCCACTGTGGAGTTTCAGTCTGTTTTTGGCCCCAACCCTATGTAAGGGCTTTGTGGTCCTACTGTGCTTTAAACTCAGATATCATGAAACTTTGCTGTGATACCAAGATGCTACCTTTCCTGCCTCTTAAACATACAGAAAATTCAAGTATGTAACTTCAAGCCTCTTGCCTTTATGCTGAATATTCGTTTGGAATCGAGAACCATGGCTTACTTCAGGAAGCAGAGTTCTCGAGTTTTAAGCTTTCATGTACTACTGTGCTGTTTCAGTTCTTAGATGTGTGAAAACTGAGACCTTTTATTCTTGCACCCCTGGGTCTGATTGTTGTGAGCCTTCTGATCCAGCCTGTTTGAACCAGGTAACAGTGGCAGTGATTCCGGCAGGTTCTTGGCACTGTCTGTAGAAAAAAATATGTAGGAGGGAAGAGGATGTAAATGAGGTTTTAGAAAAAGAGGCTTTTTAGGAACACTGCAAGCACTGTTTCATATATTAGTTGTATTATAATGCAGTACTTCAGTTGTAGTTTGTGAACTTGAGCTTGTTGAGGGTATTTTTCAGAATACCATACAAATTATAATTTCAGTTGATTAATTTTTCATTCAGCGGTTGCTTGGCACATTACTAGACAGCATATCACCCCTCCCCGGTTGTGGAGAGAAGACAAAGCAAGTTAAAAATGTGTGTTAGACCACACAAAGACAAGAGTAAGAAAAGGGACTAAAGACAGCCTTCGAGAAAATCTTGAGTTTTCAAGTCTAAATAGGGTCTAAATGGAGTTAAGGGTTTGAAAGGAATTTCAAGAAGAAGAAAGAATGCTTAGCATAGGCATTAAAGCAGAATAACTTTTGGGCGTAAACTGACTGGAAAAGTGCACTATGGGGCTGGTTTATGGGAAGAATTGTATACTACACTAATCAACCTAAACTTTACTCCAAAGTAGTGCAAGTTATTGAAAACATTGAAGCAAAGGGGAAACATTTATCAGGTTTGGATTTTAGAAAGACAAAGCAATATAGAGACGAGGTGGCAAAGTTACTTTTTTTTTTTTTACCTGTGCCAGTTAGAATCTGATACCAATTAAATGGTGACACTTTGCCAATAAACAAGAACATACTCTTCCATGGCTAGGAAGGGAGACTGCCCCAGCTGACAGGTCCCAAAGATACATGGTTGGTGGCAAAGTTACAGTTGGAATTTAAATGCTCCCATTCAGGATGGTGTGGTAAGATATGTTAAAACAATGGCAGGTGGCAGCAGAGAAAGTAAGAGACAAATCTGAGAAGTGCCCTGAGGCGACGCTTTCCAGAAATGGAAATCAGCACCCAATGGATGGGTGCTGTCCACCAAAATGGGGCCTTAGAAATAAGAGCATTTGGGATTTAGGTGATGGGCTAAGTTAGAGATTTGCATATAAGAGATCTCTGGAAATGGACTCTCTCTATGGCATTGGGGATGATGCACTCGGCATATACATTTTATGAGTTCATGGGATGCCCCTAGGAGAAGGTGGAGTAAGTGGTTCCCTTGTTGCTCAGTGCCATCGTGTTGGTTCCGATTCCCAGTGACGCTTTACCACAGAAGGAAACAATGCCCCATCCTGTGCCATCCCCACAGCCGTGTGTTAGAGCCTATTGTCACAGCCACTGTGTTCACCCATCTGACTGATGGTCTCTCTTTCTCTTTTTTATACTGTCCTTCACTTCACCACGCATGATGTCTCTCTCCAGGGACTGGTCTCCCGACATGTCCAAAGTATACGAGACTAAGTCTCGCCATCCTGTCTCTAAGGAGCGTGCTAGGTGTTTTTCTTCCATGGTATACCTGTTTGTTCATTTGAAAGTCCTTGGTAAATCATTATTCTAGTTTGTTTACATCCAACTTTTACAGCCATAGGAGGTGACTGAAAATAAGACTGATTTGGGCTGAGCCCTGGTGGCGCAGTGGTTGTGTGCAGGACTGCGGCCCACAGGGTTGACAGTTCAAATCCAGCATGTGCTCTCCAGGAGCCAGGCTGGGCTTCCTACTCCCACCAGGCCAGTGATGCCAGAGAGAGAGAGAGAGAGAGAAAATAAGATTGCTTTGGTCTGGCACACTTTAGTCTTCAAAGTAACATGCTGGCTTCTCAGCACGTCAATGAGGTCTTGTGCTGCAGATTCTTCAGGTGCAGCTGCAATCTTCTTATCCTTCAGCTTCTCTGATGATTTACTCAGCATACAGATTGAGTAACGACGATAAGAAGATAACAGCCCTGATGTATCGGTTCTACCTGAGCACAATAAGTTTCTGGAATGGTTATTCTCAAGGCTGTCCAGAGTTGAACGCCTTTGCATAGTCCAAAAAAGCATAGGCAAACACCTTATCTAACATTCTGTGCTTTCAGTAAGATCTAGCTGATAAAATTCCTTATTCCACGACTCCTTCTCAGTCTCCTCTGAACCTCTGGCAGCTCCCTGTCAGTAGACAGCAGCTATTTTTGTGTGATCTCAACCAATAGTTGACTTGCTATGATATTAATGATACTCTATTAAAGTAAGTTTTATGTATGTGCAGGAAATTTGTATTGCAAAACACAATGAAAAATTCCAACAACGCCTTCAGAGTGAAGATGAGTATAAAACCCATCACACAGCACAGCTGGTAAGTATGGAAACTGGAAACAGGTGTGTGGTGTTTGGGGCTTTGGCTTGGTTTGTTCACTTGTCTCAAAGTGGTTAAAATACAGAGAATGAGAAAAATGTAGTAGATAAAAATTGTCACTTTAATATTTTTTAGAACTCTATTATTAAAAACCTCCTTCCATTCCCCAATATCAATGCACCTATGATAGAAGTAAATCATCCAAATGGTACTGTTTTCTCAAATAGGAAGTAAATGTTTAAAAAATAATAATGACAGCATATCTTTATTTTTTTTGACAGCATATCTTTAAAAAGTACTTTTTTGCAGTGCACCTGTATAAAAACACACACAGTGCAGTTTTTGTGTAAAAGCATAGGCTTTTTAGACACTTAGATTACAGAGATCATGTAATACCAATAATTTTATACTTAATATATTTTTAAACTCTCAAAATAATGAATTGTTGGCGTGAATAGAACTTTATTTTTTAGATTTTCTTCAAGTGCAATGCTAAGCAATAAAGGCCTAAATTATTTACATTCTATATAATTCTAGTACATTGAAATTATGGAATTGCCAACACTATAAGATTCTCTCCTCCTAGAGACTGGGAATGGTCAAGTTAGTTAATAATTGTTACACTATTACAATCACCGTGGGTCAAAACTGCTTTTAAGGACAGAAAAAGGTGCCCTCAGAACAAGAAGCTGAAGAACTATGCCCACTGATGTCATATTTTGTTCCTGAGAATCCAAACACAGAATTTCCTCGTTTTATATGAAAAATTTGACATCTGATGAAATATGTGAAATTTTGTGATTGAATTCTCTGGCTTTTAAAAATGATACTTTCTGAAGAGACATAAGGGGGTAGTAAAAATAGAGAAATTGACATTTAAGTCTATCTCAGAGGGCAATGGACTGTACCTCTTCATGTTGCATCATACTTGCATTGGGTAGTATTTTTAAAAGATGGCTTCGGCTGAGTCCTGGTGGCCTAGTGGTTGTGTGTGGGACTGCAGCCCACAGGGTTGACAGTTCAAATCCAGTAGCAGCTCTCCAGGAGCAAGGCTGGGCTTCCTACTCCCACCAGGGGGCAGTGATGTCCACAAAAAAAAGATAGCTTCATTCAACGGCTCAGCCATCATAATTAAAGAAATAGGGGGCTGAGCCTGGGTGGCGTAGTGGTTGTGCGCGGGACTGCGACCCCTTGATGGAGGTTCAATTCCCGCTCACAGGAGCAAAGACTGGGCTTCCTACTCCCACCACCAGGGCAATGATGCCTAAAAGAAAAATTTTTTTTTAAATAAAGAAATAGGAAAGCCTACTTAGGTCTAGATAAATAATTGTTTTCAAAGCTGTTTCCAAACCCCCTTAATCAGAATTTCTTCAGTAATTTAAAATTTTGACCCTTTTTAAAATTAGTCATTTTATTCGGGGCACTTACAGATTTAGAAACAATCCATAAATCAGTTGTACCAAGCAGTTGTACATATTTTGCAATCATCATTTTCAAAACATTTTCTTTCTACTTGAGCCGTGGTATCAGCTCCTCTTTTTACCTCCCCCCCCCCTTCACATCTTTCCACCCTCGTAAATACTTAATCATTATAAAATTGTGACTCACTTAAATATTTGTCAAAACTTTATATATTCGCTGTAATTTGTCTCCTATCAAAGTACTAACCAGGCCCGACCCTGCTTAGCTACCGAGATCAGACGAGATCGGGCGCGTTCAGGATGGCATGGCCGTAGACTATTCACTGTAATTGGTGTGGTACTTGTATTGGTGTCATTTTCTTGTTTTGATCAAAGATGATATTTTTCTTCTCTTGATTTTCATTCCTTATGTGCCAGGGAAACTTAAGTTCAAAACTGCCTTTATTCCACCACCTGAAGAATTATGGTGCTGTTACCATAGAAATGCAGTTCATTTTTTAAAATGTATTTAAATAAATATATTAAATATTTTTGCATTGTTTTACCAATTAATTTCAGATCTGGCCAAAAACTAACTTAAATTGTTATGTTACAGTATATTTTGTAACCTTAGGCAAATATTATTTTGGGGGGAGGCATCACTGCCCTTTGATAGAAGTGGGAGGCCCAGCCTTGCTCCTGGAGAGTTGCTGCTGGATTTGAACCGCGAGCCAGTGGGCCGCACTCAACCACTCAACCACTACGCCAAGAGGGCTCACCTCCCCCCAAATATTATTTTATTAAATAACGTTTTATTCAAAATAATTAGCTGACCACACACTTAGTTTTCCATTTTTTTAATTTCCCATGCCTCTTTTTCTGCTCTCCTTTTAACTTTTCTAATACAAGGAGGTAGGAGACCTCTTAGTCCTTTTCCTTTGTTAGATTTTGATATAATCATTCAAGGAAAATGCAACAGTGGTTCTTATTTGAAACCATATTGTCGGAGGCAAAGATTGTGGGGGAAAAGGAAAGAGATGTGTGCTAGGAGAAAAGGACAACAGGATTGAATTGGAAAGGACATGCTTGTGGCCATCTTCCTTTCCAAGTGAAATGACCAGAGTTTTCCAAAAGCCTCTCCTCAAAAAACATACTTTTATATTTATTTGACTAGTTACCTTTCAGGTGATTCATCAATATGAAAAAACTTTTAAAATGTGCATGTTACTGATTCTGACATTAAACCAAGTGATTCATGAATAATGCTGGAAGTTATATGTTTTCAAACTCCTGATTACATTGGTTGAAGGTAATGTGTAATATCTAAATTATGAAATCAAGTCAGTTGCTAATTTTCTTTAAGATCAGATATTTTTATTAGAGGAATATAAGTGCTAAAAGTAATTTGTACTCAAATTATTGAAGTTAAAACCCAAAGGTTAAACACATCATTTTATTTTATAGTGTAGCATTTTAAGTTGCAAGTAAATGTAGGAAAAAGAAACAGTGTTTTCGGCCACACCACTGGATTTTAAAGATGTCTGATATAAAACTAATTTTTTGCTGTTTTGCTAAATGAATCATTGTTTGCTAAATGAATCATTGAAGAGCTCTCATCTTAAAAATGACTGGGGATACATCATAATATAATTCTTAATTTTTTATTAGAAGAAAGAAAAATTACACGATGAAGAAGAAAGAAAAAGTGCCTGGGTTAGCCAAGAGAGACAGAAAACACTGGATAGACTTCGAACATTTAAACAGGTGATAAAGGCATGAGCAACTTGTTGTTTTTATTGCTTTAATTAGAACTATCTTCCTGGTTTCTTAGGAGTTTATTTCCTCATAGTTAAGAGTCTGAATGTAAGGTTCTAGCCCTAAGACAGAAATCTTCGTTTCAGCTTCTCCAGCATTCTTGGGCATCCTGGGAGCTTTCCATGCAACAGCTACCTTTTCCCCATTCCTGCTTACTCCACCTGATTTTGCTCCTTATGTATCTAAAATTCTATTGGCTTAAGTGAACCTTGGAGCAGACATTTAGAGAAAATATATAGAGCCCTCTACCCAGCACCAACACTTGTAACTCTCAGGAATCATTTTTCAGAATAGACCATATGCTTGGACAGCAAACAATTCTTTTCATTATTATTAAAAGATCATTTTATTGGAGGCTCTTAACTCTTGTAGCAATCCATACATCAATTGTATCAAGCATATTTGTACATAGGTTGCAAGTCTTTAAAGATTGAAAGCATATAGCTATCTTTTCTAATCATAATATTAAAAAAGAATAAAACAAGGGCTGAGCCCCAGTGGTGTAGTGCTTGTGCGCAGGATTGCGGCCCACTGGGATGGAGGTTCAATTCCAGCAGCAGTTCCACAGGATCAAAGGCTGGGCCTCCTATTCCCACCACCAGAGGGCAGTGATGCCCAACAAACAAACAAAAACAAAAGAATGAGACAATAAAAATCAAGGCAGACATGAAATTAAAAAATAATAGAGATAATCAAAACCAGAAGTTGGTTATTTTGCCTCAATAAAAAGATCAACTCAGTGGTAGTCGGCCTCTCATGTTGTTCTTTTAGCTCACCTTTTAAAAAGCACTGCCACCACCTGAAAATAATAGTTTATTTTGATAGTATTAAGGTACATATTTTTTACTGTTGTATATTTCATTCTTTATAAATTTTTTCCAATTAGTAATTTTATTCATTAAAGGATTTTTAACTAGAAATGAAGAGATAAGGATTAATAAAGGATGGGATCAGGAAAAAGTAAAAGTGTGACTTTGAATTTTTTAGCGGTATCCTGGGCAAGTCATCCTCAAATCAACCAGGTTGCGACTGGCTCATGCGAGAAGAAAAAGCACAGCAAGTCCTGTGCCCTGTGAAGACCAGTGCCCCTCTCCACCTGCAGCCCTCCAGATGGAAGAGAAAGCTGAAGAGGCAGAGGAAGGGAAAGGCCACCTTGTGTTGGCACAGACAGCAGAACCCCAGAGCCTTGCCCAACTTGAAGATACTTCATTAGTACAACTTGAAGCCACTTCATTACCTCTCAGTGGTGTTACCTCTGAACTGCTTCCCACTGTATCTCTTCCACTTTTGACTAATAATGACCTTGAACTAGCTTCTCTTACCATAGATTCACTCCCAACAACTCTTCCTCCAGCTTCACCTCCCGCACCACCACCTCCCCCCCCTCCCCCTCCTCCACCACCTCTGCCTGTTGCTAAGGACAGCATCCCAGAGACCCCGGACAAAGGTCTGCCTATGATGGAGGGGTCCGAGAAGAGGATCCCAAAGTCTGCAAGTGCCCCTTCAGCACACCTCTTTGACAGCAGCCAGCTGGTCAGTGCCAGGAAAAAACTCAAAAAGACAGCTGAAGGTTTGCAGAGGAGGAGAGGTAACTGAATGTTAATTTGTTGAACAAAATGAGATGTAATCACAGGACTCATACAAACCTTGGGGCATTATCTTACTTTTTTATCTTGTTTAAAAAAAAACAGTTTTATAGCAAATATAAGTTATAATTGTCTCACAAGAGAATTCTTACCAACACACATCAAAAAGCATCTTGTACTATTCTCAGGAATATTCTAAAAGTGCTTTCTGAAGTGATACTTCATTCTTTGGCCCATTTCTTTGGGTGTGCATAAGCAAGCCCTTACCTTACTCGCAGAAGAAAAAGTCTGATTTTTCCCCTGGGAAACAGTAGAGTTACATCAGAGAGGAACCGTCACATTTTATTGAGAGACCTACTCTTCAGGTAAGGAAGCGGAGAAGAGTAGGGGGTGATGTGGGCATTGCTTTCGCATCTCACATAAATCTCAGTGAAGCTATTTTCTCTAAAATTCATGTCCTCGGGATGTAGTCATGTGTAAACTAACTAAACATAGTCACCCAATTGGACCAAAATTTAATTGTTAAGTTGTGAAGCCCAGGACCAACTTAGGAGATTAGATTAGACCTGGAAATCCTGTAGTTGTCTCCACCCATGGCTTCATGAAGAGGATGTCCATCTCCCAACTGTTCATGGGTAGATGGGCATACCAACACTTCATGAGTTGAACTTAAGTTTTGGGGTGGTTTTGAACAAGGGAAAATGCTCCGGCTCATCCTTCTGAATCTTTTTTGTTGGTGGAAGCTTCATTGTCTTAGGCTATCTCGGTCTTAAAAATGTAGAAGTTCTCCAATTTGGTTGAAAATACAATCCTAACTCTTCTCTCTCCTTGTTCACAGTGAGCTCACCTATGGATGAGGTGCTAGCTTCCTTGAAGCGTGGTAGTTTTCATCTGAAAAAGGTTGAACAGCGAACTCTGCCTCCTTTTCCTGATGAAGATGATAGTAATAATATCTTGGCACAAATAAGGAAAGGGGTAAAATTGAAGAAGGTACAGAAAGAAGTTTTGAGAGAATCCTTCACACTTCTGCCCGATACAGACCCTCTCACACGCAGTATCCATGAGGCTCTTAGAAGAATAAAAGAAGCATCACCCGAGTCAGAAGATGAAGAGGAGGTTTTACCTTGCACAGACTGGGAAAACTAACAAGTAAATAAATGGTCTTCTTTTCTTTTTTTTTTTTTTTTTTTTTTTTTTTTTTTTTTTTTTTTTTTTTTTTTTTTTTTTTTTTTTTTTTTTTTTTTTTTTTTTTTTTTTTTTTTTTTTGTTTTTTTTTTTGTGGCATCACTGCCCTGGTGGGAGTAGGAAGGCCAGCCTTGCTCCTAGAGAGCTGCTGCTGGATTTGAACTGTCAATCCTGTGGGCTGCAGTCCCGCACACAACCACTATGCCACCAGGGCTCAGCCCGGTCTTCTTTTCTTTAATAGCATTTCATAATATGACTTTTATCGTGGAAAATAGGATCTACTACTTTTTGAGTCCAAGGTATATTGTTTATCATACAACTGAATTATATCATGGATCTTATATTTATAAGCTACAGGTTTTACTGTGGGTCTCAGATACATAGCCTTTTTGTGACCCGTGTGACATAAGAGAACCCACTTACTCCGTCCCCCTCTGGAGTGGTTTAGTGGACTGCTGCCTTACAGTATTAGTGATAGCACATACAAGTGAGGTTTTCTTGAACATAGCTCCAATAATCCCTGGTCACATAGTGGGTTACCATTTGGGTCTTTAACATCAGCACTTCAAAGCTACAGCCACTCTGCAGGAGAAAGACGGGACTTTTTACTCTTAAAAACCCCAAAGGGGCCATTCTACTCAGACTTACAGGGTCAGAGTTGTGAGTTTATATTTCATATCCCAGTTTTGGTACATGGTGCCATCTGGTGGGGACCTACAAAAATGTGCATCTTAAGAAAATAACCTATCCCACCATCGCTGGTACCAGAGACCCCGTGGGACACAGGATCCCCACAAATTGTGTCAAAATCTCTATTACCTCAAAAAGAAACCTAAAAATTTTATTCACTTTTTCTTCCATTATTGAAAACACGTGTTCTGATAACAACAAAATTTAAAGCATAAAATAATTTAGTCTTGTGAGGGTCAAGATAATATAAAAGCTTTTTAGAAGAAGTATGCTATATACATGCTCTTAAGTTTTTTTTGTTTTTTTATTTGTTTGTTTGGGGGACATCACTACCCTCTGGTAGTTGTGGGAGACACCCAGCGCTGCTCCTGAGAGCCACCGCTGGATTTGAACTGCCAAGCCCGGGGGCCGCAGTCCCGCACTCAACCACTTAAGCCACGGGGGCTCAGCCCCATGCTATAATTTTAAATCCTGCTTTTCAGTACTTTTGCATTATGTCTCTATCTCAAAATAAGGCTGTTAATCTAGCCTTAAAAAACAGAAGTGGGCCTTTTTCTAACTCAGTTATTTGTTATAAATTGTGCATATTGAATTTGGATTTCTTATTATCTGCCTCCAGAGAATTTTTCTAAGATCACTCAAGAAAAATACTGCATCATTTTTCTAACCCTTTAAAAGATGAAGCTTTGGGCTGAGCCCCGGTGGTGTAGTGGTTGTGCGCGGGACTGCGGCCCACTGGGACGGAGGTTCAATTCCAGCAGTGGGGCTGGGCCTCCTACTCCCACCACCGGAGAGCAGTGATGCCAAAAAAAAAAAAAAAAAGATGAAGCTTTGCTGCAGTGACTGCATCATTTAGATAACATTTGCAGTCAGCATGTTAAATTCACAAACATTTGATATACCAATCCTTTTGAGTATCCCTGGAGTTATTAAGCTCTTTTTTGTTACACATGTTCTAATTTTCTAAGATAATAGAAAGCCATACTCCCAACTTTCTAAAAAAAAAAAAGGCAATTAGAAAATAGTGTCACACAAATTATGCTACATATAAAGACACATAAAGATGATAGTACATGTCTAAGCTCAATAATGCATAGAATTGGATATGATTGTAACTGAAGTGTTATAATTTCAGTGCAGAAATGTTAACTACTAAGAGCTCTTGGCAGAATATGTTTCTATGGATTTCATAACATTCTGCAAAAGAGGGTGATTGTTAGGGGTTTTTTTTTTAGTCTTAGAGGAATAATTAACTTAATTCAGTAGCGCTGTGATTCTTCAACTTGCTTGACTATAAGAATTACCAGGGGAGATGATTACAAATCTTCCTGCCATGGACTCCAAAGATTCTGATTGAATAAGACTGCCTTTGGTTCTGGTTTTATACTTGACCAGTAAAAGTTAATTGCACGAGCCTCTCCACATAGGCACATGCATCTCTTTGGTCACACTAGGATCAACCCCCAATCAGCAGCACAAGACAAAGTAGGATGAAAAATCACATCTGAGTTTAGCCAGTGTTCTATAGAACACCATAGACGAGCTTTACAGAAAGAAGCTGCCACCACATCTCTCTCCCACAGTTACCACCAGCCTTTATGTGAGCATCCCAGCACTTGGCAACTGTGCCATCAGTCACTTCCTTTACATGACTTTTTTTTTAATTCTAAATGTGTACTAACCGTTGCAGAGGCATATAACTACACAGTTTGCCTGTTCCATGTGTAAATGTACCCAGAGACTAGGCTGCGTCTGGTTCAGATTCTTTTCTGTGTTGGGTATTTGTAGATTGTCTCCAACTTTGTTGCTCTTGCTTCATTTTGCTTGTAGCATCTTGGTATGCCACTGAGCGCCTAGTGCTGACTAGTCAGTTCCACAGCAGGGCAGTTGCTTGAATGTGTGGTTGGTCCTTTCATTACAGCTGGTGTCTAGTGGCCTCCTCATAGTTCATGGCACACCAGCTGCTGTTCAGGCCAGCCTGCCCCCCTCGATCCTGTCTAGCACATTGACTTGGAACCCGCATTTCTTATGCTCAAGTGGTGGGGATGTTATTTCTAGCTTCCAGCTGCTGATTCTGTCCATGTGGCAGGTGTTAAGAATATGTTGCATGGTCTGTACCACGTTGAAAGTTGCTTGAAAACTTTTTTTAACCAATCATCATGGCTGCTGGTGTGCATGAGAATAATGAAACACAGATAATGTGAGTTCCACTATTTGCACAGTCATTTGGCAAGACTGAATTTATCAGAAGCCAGGGGCAAACGTAGCTGCAGACTCTACCATTTTAGCAGGTGGTGATAAAGGCACCTGTGACTGCTTTGTAGACCGATAGAAACATTTCCTAAGGCTCTAACCTTTTAGATAAGTCCATAAACTGCTAAAAAGTCAATCATATCTATTTTCTATTAATAGATTTCTTTCTTGAAGATTTCAAATCATACAGGTAATAGAAAAGCTTAGTTCTCAAAACTTCATGAAGTGTAATGGTTATCAATTCTGCATGCACACACGCGCGCGCGCGCACACACACACACACACACACCTCTAGAGCTGTTCATAGTTAATAGTGTTATTCAAGAAGGGAACAGGTTTGCAAACATTACCAATAGGTTTCCTTTGAGGTTTTTAACTGGTTTCCTGTGGAGTCTTTTTTTTTTTTGTGGGCATCATTGCCCCCTAGTGGGAATAGGAGTCCCAGCCTTGCTCTGGGAGAGCTGCTGCTAGATTTGAACCGCCAACCCCGTGAACTGCAGTCCCACACACAACCACTACACCACCGGGGCTCAGCCCCCTGTGGAGTCTTAAACCTATTAAGTAACCATACCTATTGAATAGAAAGGTAATGTGAACTAAAGAAATGAGATAAAATTTGCTTTAGTAATATTTCAAAGTACAGTTATGTTTTAAGAATTGAAGGCACTGTGTACTTATTTTGAGTTCTAAGTCTTTTAAATCCTATGACTATTTTACTCTAATTACTCATCTCAGTTACAAATCTAAATATTAAGTGGTTAAAATAAAAAGTCCTAGTAAGGCAGTATAGTTGTATTTATTGAGGGGAAAGTTCTTCATATTGTTCTTTATTCTTAAATGAAATAAAAAATCAGTTCTAGTCACATTAACCACATTTAAATGTAGACAGCACCAGACAATATTAAATTGATCATTGACTCATGTGCATATCACCTTTTACCTAATGGCAGGTCTGCTGTGCCATTGGTAAACTCATGAGTCCAAGCACAACTATTGAATTCCTTTTTTTTGTTTGCTTGTTTGTTTTTAAAGCTTTGATAAAGCAACCTTTTAAATTGCAGTGTTCGTTTGTTAGTCCCCCAGGACTGTCACAACAGAAAAGCTCCAATGCAAATTGTAAAGATACCACTTACTAGTTCTTAAGGGTTTATGAAGCAGTAAAATGTACTTACCTTTGATGTGTGTACATTTTCACATAAAATATTGGCAGAAAACCAATAGTGAAATATATCTAACACCCACGTAACTAATCAAAAGCCATATTTAATTTATTTTCATTTTTAAGTGCCTCCTGTATATAACATTCTGTATAAAAGTCATTTATAGTAACTTGGGACACGGAAAATATTGTAAAAAGCCCTCTTTTTTAACACATTATTTCATTTCATTTGTGTACAGGTGACTTAATAAAAAGAAGAAAAATGCCTACAGTTGAAGATCAGTCCTTATTCCCTTGGAGAACAATATTTTAATCACGTGGTTCCACAATTGGATCCCACTGGATCAATGGACTTACATTGGCTCAGTGCTATGAACAACACGCAAGCACAATTGGCAGGTTAACACTTTTCAGTCATTCCAGTAGGTAGTGGTTAGCCTGAGTTTTAGACGTGCAATGTTCCTGACTGCAGGGAAGAAAAGGCCTTCTCGAGGTTCCTGTTTCTTAAAGCACCTTTCCCCTCCCTCCCCCCTCCACTCACCCCTCAGAGTGCCCGTCATCTAGGGGGTTCTGTGAATCGGCTGTCGCACTGCTGTGAGCGAGATCCACCCCCGGAGCCCTGGAAAGCCGTTGCCTAAAAGAGCTTCTTCCGCATCAGCGCATACAAATAACGACACTCTGAAAGAGTAGTTTACCATGAACGCTGTAAGACAGGAGTTCAAAGGAAATAAGATGGAAATGCACTAAAAATTTCCACATTACTCCTCTCCCAAGGTGTTTTCATAAAGATGTTCAATAACATCTGAAAAGATACATAACCATGGAGACACACGTATTAATTTGTGTTTCACACATCACGATACGTCTCATGAGGCATATTTTTAGGAGACCACACAGTCTTATACTTTGTAAGGTTTTGAAGTAAAAATTTCCATGCTTTTAAATAGTTCTTCATAATTCTGAATTTATAATAGTTTGAATTTTATGTGTACTTTTGTTTATGACAAGCAATACTTTGTAACTTGATATTTCAAATTATTTTTAGTCCGTTTGTTTGAACTATTACTTGAGTACCATAGCTCACATGACTTTCCTAATGAGAATCAACATGGGGATTCCATAATAGGAATGCAAATCCTAAGTCTATTTATCATGCACCATTTAAGGTTTTTTATTTTAATGTTCCACACGAGGAGGGAAAAGTGTGTTCTAGAGATAGAGAGTAGAAAAGCCACCTTGGCAGATGTTTCAGTACCGTTACATGCTTTGAGTCGGATTCTGCGAGTCTTCATTCTTGTCACTGACGTGTTATCAGTGTGTGTGGTGCTGGTCTTACCCCGAGGGGTGCATTTGGATAGGAATGGAGGCTGCCGGGATTTCAGCAGAGGTGTGGGCTTGAATGACAGTAGATGTAGTGTGGGAGAGTGCTGTATTGTTCTCTCTCGAGTGTGGTGCTACATAAGGGAGGGACCACCAGGCCATTCCCTGGCTTCCACCTAGAGAGTAGCAAGTATGGGAACGAAAGCCTTCCAATGTGCATGAACTGGGATACTTAGAGAAATGCTTATGCTCTGGTCATTTAAAAGTGCTATTCCCATAAAGTAAGTAGCTGGACAAATTTCTGATAAGTGGTGTAAAGCAAAATCTGCTTAAATACTGGATAAGGTAAATAGTTAAGAACTTCAGCACAGCATTTCCACAATGCAAATAAGCATCACTGAACAGCCACTATAGGTGGTGTGAATAGGATGTTAGGGTATTTGGAAGTGGTGGGAGTACCATTTTGTATACAGGCAGTCCCCTTATGATCCGTAGTCAGATCCCTGTAACTGTTATGTCAAAGTCATGGCAGCCTGCTGGGCAAAGCTGGAGAACACTACCTTCTAGGTACAGGAGGGTTTACAGCCATCTTGGCTTGGCTCACACCAGATGAAGGGCAAGGTTATGAAGAAGTGGCCATGGGGATCAGGTGTGCAGGTGCCAGGAGCACAGTAGTGAGGGCCCTGGTCGCCACCAACTACTGGTGCAGTCACTTCCCATTTGTGTGCAGCCCCCAAGTGGAGCTGTGAGTGCCCCAGCAGTGCCAGCACAGCATGCTGGAGCTGGAAGGCTGCAAGGCAGGTGCAGCAGGATGAGCAAAGGCTGTGGCATTGGGAGTGTAGCCCGGGCCCCACTGTTCCTTCGCATCCAGAGCTACAGACCTGCAAAACCATTAGAAGAAAAAGAATCAAAGGGGAGCTGTTTTCCTTAAAAAGGTAAAAGTAATAATCATAGCCACCTTATGATGGGCCCTTAGATGTCTGTATATGCAATTAGATATTTCCCAAATGGATATTACGCAACACTCAGCTTTACATTGGTTTTAGTCTCAGCATATACATCTTGTCTGGGAAGATAAATACAAATCTAATATATAAATGTAATGTTTTCTCCCAAGAGATGTGGTGGGGGAGATGAATTATTTTCTTCTACACCTTCACATTTAAAAAAAAAAAAAAAGCTTTGAACCCAAAGAATGACTCGTTTGAGTGTTAGTATATTTGACAATGTTTTTAGTAAATTGGCAAGTATTTGTAAATTTTTTAAAAGGCATACATTTTATGCCTTTGGATTCTTGTTCATAACCTGGATTTTTCACTTAATAAAATTTAGAGAAATGCAAGATGAGCTAATGTCATATTAACAGCCAAAACACCAGGACATTATTAATGCATTTAGAAGGATTTGTCATCCCATTTTGTGTAGGGTTGTCTTGTTTAGTAACAAAATGCTACTTTGCGTAAAGAGGAGAGATGGGAAACAGGCCCACAGGTCAACCAGAGCTGAGTCTAACCAAGGCCCATGCCATTTAGTGTTGAGATCTGGAATATCAATCTAAGACAGCTGACTTCTAAAGGGGCAGTGAACTTGTCATCGTGTGACCCAGGCTGTCTTTAATCACTAACAGAGTATTCTGAGCCCATTAGCCCTTGTTGGGGTGCCTGCACAGGCTCAGCATGCCGGACCTTAACTCCCAGAAGGACCCTCTGAGCTTGAAGAGAAGAGGTTGAGGAACAGCCTCTGTAGTAGTGACCCTGGAGAGCTGTTTATCTCCCCACCCCCACCCCCATCTCTGGAGTTTGGTCCCTTTCCAATGCATTACGCATTCCTACAGATGACCCACAAATAGTAATACATTTTCAAATACCAGGGCTGACTTCCACAGCAAGGCAAGATGACCCAATGAAGGCTCTTCAGAGCTGTGTCCTAGGCTGCAGCAGCTGTGGGAGCTGGGCCACCGCTCCTTGTCCCCCAGGCTGAATTCCCAAGGGACTGTGTCAGGCTGGGTCACATTTGCTGGCCCAGACTAGCCTGTGGTTTGGTGGTTCGGTCTTTGAGAGTCTTATTGCAGTTAATGTGTCATTTCTATATGAAAAACCACCAACAGCTGCTTGCTTAGGCTGAATCAACTTAGATGTTAATTTGCCAATCTAGTGTCAATTGCAATATATTTAAAATAGTAAAACATGTAGATGAGGATTTGGGGATGTTTTGAGATTAATGTTACTGCTCACTTGAATGTCAATTTCAAATAGTTCTCACACAAATGCAAACAAAATAATGTATATATAACCAGTGTAGCATGAATAGAAGGTGTTTTTAAGGGTTTCAAATCCTGCTGGTCCTGTAATGTTGCAGCAGTACAGGTCACTGCTTGGCTGCCGAGGATTTTACTTTGCTTATTTGGCACATGCCTATAGACTTAATTGAGTTTGCGAGCAGCGTTAAAACAATCATTCCTTAGTTATTTCTTTATTGTGTGATTGAAACATTCCTGTAAAATGCATCCTTAAGCAGACTCTCTCAGACCCACTTGTAAGAATTGTGATGTGTATTATTTTAGCAACGGGTTTTACATTACAGGAAACCACAGGAAGTTCTCAGCATCAATTTAGTGTGTGTTGGGGCGAGGATCCTTGTTTCTATGCAGTTAAGAAGGACCGTTTGGCGGCATGAGGCATGGCCACTTTGTACCATAAGATGCATTCAGTTGTAAAGCATGCCTCGGCCATAACAGACACAGTCATTAAATTCCTAACTCAGTAGAGCAGAAGCTAGTTGGCAGCACCTCTCTGTCTGGAACAGCATCAATCATTTTCTGGTTCCTTAGAGAACTCCCTTTTCAAATCAAAGGCATCGAATTTGTAAAGTCCGAGAGTCGATCCTTAAAGACCCCTGTCAGAAAGTTGGAATTTCATTCTCCTTCCCAGGTTATTTGTAAAACAACTGAACAGCTGGAAACCAATTAGTAATGATGGCCAGGCCATAAAGCAGAACCCTTCTAAGTTTTACCTGATTCTTGCACTGAATTTAAATAATCGTATAAAGTGAGATGTGCATTTTAAGAAGATTTTATTTTCCATTTATTGCTTAACATAGAAAAGAAACTTATGCCTAGTGTTAGAGGGTTGGCCAACAAAGTTTATTTCTGATGGAGGAGGAGCAGAAGTTCTTCCTGCAGGAGCAGGTAGCGTTGATGAGTGCTGTCCATCTCCGCAGGGATAATTTCTGAACTTTGCTGCAAAGTGCTCTTTAGCTGAAGCACATTAAGGAAAAAAAAAAAAAAGTCCGCTCAATTGCTTTGTAAAATGAAGCAGTGGCATTTTTTTATCCTATAAATATAGTGTAATTTAAAAGTTTTCCTACAAAATGAATTTATATTACCTCCTAAACTACCATATGTGTAAACAAAGGTTTTTAAAGGTGGGTGGGAGTCTGGATAGAGTGTGTGTGTGTGTGTATGTGTGTGTGTGTGTGTGTGTGTGATGATTTCCCATTAGTTTTTTTTAATGTGTTCACTCTAAAACTTAGTTTTTCCACAGTAGATGCACAATTAGATAATCAATTGAGTGATGCTTTTGAATCCCAAATTTTAAACTGTTTCTCCTCGTCTCTAAAAGTCTACTGTTCTACTGGAAGGACCATGTTACAGAAACCACTGAGGTTGATGTGCTAACACTTACGGTCTTAATTCCACACACCAGATGTCAAAGCAGCCGTTTGTTTTTACAGTGAGCGGGTTTCCACTGTGAGTCAGGGACATTTGCAAGACTCTCACTCCAGGGCATCAGGTGCCCTTTCAGACAGTCCTTGAAAGTGAGGTTACGGTGAACACAAAATGGATGCATGTTGGTTAGCGTCTGGGTCTCACAAAGGGGAGTTTTGTTTTGCTTTTTATAACTCGCATGTTTTATGATTAACTATCAAAGGGTGTAAAAAATTACTCCAGTTTCTCCCAATATTAATTATATTGATTTGAAGAAGTCTTCATAGTCACCAGGTAGCACTTTTTCTTTCGTGAATCAGGAGGGGTACAGTAACTTCCTCAACACTGACCGAATGTTGTCTGATTGCACTTCTCACCATACTGTCTGTCTTGCCGAATGTGAAACCATAATTGTAGTTTATGAAAAATGGAAAGGCCACAGATCATTTTGCATGAGTAAAGCCTACTAGGGCTAAAGAAACTGACATGTGTTTTAGCCTTTCTGGGTACATGAAAATCTTAATTGCAAACATTCACCATTTACTAGCTTTGTGCAATATTATAAAGGTAGAAGCAAAAACACTAACACATTTTGCTTGGCTTTTAAGGATGGCTTTAACACCATTACATTAAGTGGACAGTATATTATAAATGCCAACTCCTGCAAATTTAATACTTACACATGCTCAGTTAACATTCTAAAGTATTAAGAATACAAAAAAAAAACACTAAGCAAGCATTTATAGCAATACTATGAAATCTCCAATAATTGTTTGATTGTTGCCTTTTGCTCTTTAGTGCAACTTTTCTGCATTGTAATTGTATTGCTTTGTACTTCATGTTTTATACACTCATGACTTCAGAGTTAAGTACTTGTACACCGTGTACTGCAATCACCATCCTCTTGTACATGCAATGTAACAACATGCAGTTTTGGTGCTTAACAATATTCCTTTTTTTCTTTAATAAAGGATATTTATTTGAATTACCCTGATTTTGCTTGTCTAAAATGGCTTTGATGCTAGTTTCACTTCATTTGCACCAGAAGAAACAAGAAAACTGCATTCGTCTGTTAGAACACGCAGGACGGGATTCAGAAACTGTCCCCCTTAACCTGCCTTCTCCCAAACACTTTACTCAGAAGCAGCAGAGTGACTTACAAGGAGAGCTGCACACCCATCTGGAGAAAGAAAGAAGAAGCTTTAGTACAGAGCTGCAGCCCTGGAAACCCGCAGGCGAGTTCTGCTGGTGTCCACCGAGTTGGAGCTGAGTTTGCCTGTGTTGACACTTGCCACCAGTGTAGACTCATGGTCAAACCAGGCGTGTCAGAGTATGAGTGTTCCACATTAGGCTTCCGCTTGGTTTTCAGAAATACATTGCTAGATCTGTCTTTGAGGCATGTATCTGGTGAGCAGTCAAGCACTTAACCGTTCAGACCAGCCACAAGTGCAAGCAAATAAATGCGATCACAGAGTTTATTCCGAGTCACACGGACCCGATGTGGGCTTTCCGAGCCTATAAGTCATGGAAGCACAGAGCCTCGTCCTTCCCAAGGAGCAGCTGGTGGCTTTGACCTTGCTGTGAATCCGTTCCAAGTCAGTGTGACGGTGTAGGACAGAGCAGAACTGCTCCATCAGGCTCAATCTTCATGGAAGCCCGCTGCCACATCTGCCCAGAATGCCACAGGTGGGTTCCAACTGCCAGTCTCTCAGCACCACCAAGGCTGAATGCATAACCCAGTTGAGAATTTCACAGATTTTTTGACAGAGAAAAACATGATTTTGAGGGGTTTTATACAAATATACCAACATCCCATTCCATTCTATTACCAGAGTCCTTCAGAGCTCTGTCACCAACAAATGGCTGCCTTCTAATCCTTTCCAGACTTGCCACAGCAGTGTTGTTCACCATGGACTTTGTCCTAAACTAACTCCCTTCCCCCCTCCCCCAGCCTGCCTATTCACGGTGCTATAACACTTTCTAAGGCACAGGCCTTAGTCAACATGTTCATCCTATACCTTTGCACGCTACATCTGTCAGCCTCAGCTTGTCAGCACCTAGTGTCCAACCATGGGGGTGTATTTGGAAAGCTCAGGGGTAATCCGTTTCTCCCTCTTGAGTGGGTCACCACCAAGTTTGGTAATCAGAAAATTAAAGAGGGAAAGAGAACCAAGCTAATTCTGCAAGTAATGACAGAAACGTTACCAAATAGGCATTTGAGAGAGAAGAAATGGTGTGGAAGATGAACTTGTTCAGGGTGACTACTGGGTGGCAGGGAATTAATTCTCCTGTAACACCAGCTTAATCTTAAGATTTCTGACATGTCCAACTTATGAACTAGCTTACAGTTCAGACTCCCCAGACCGGTGGTTCTAAACTTTGGGGTTGTGACCCCTTTGGGGATCAGTTGACCCTTTCACAGGGGTCGACCATTTCATAACAGTAGCAAAATTGAAGTTCTGATATAACAAAAATAATTTTACTGTTGGGGGTCACCACAACATGAACTGTATTAAAGGGTCACGGCATTAGGAAGTTTGAGAACCACTGCTTTAGACTCTAGGACGCTGTGGGCTTAAACCATACTTTACTAACCAAAGGTCAGCAGTGCAAGACCACCAGCTGCTCCAAGTTAGAGATAGGCTTTAGCAGTGGACTTTCTGAGCATGCACATACATGGCTTTAAAAAGTTTGGGGGGGGGGGTCGGAATTGGAGTATCTTTCAATTCCATTTTACCTTGAGCTTTCTAAAGGTCCCTTCACTATATTCAACTGACTACTGATTTCTTGCCTCACATATTCCTCCCTGTTCCCAAGAAAGGTTTAGGATGGTTCCGTTGACTTATCATCATAAAAACCCGTCTTCAGCTCGACCCCAATCTGACCCTCCATTCACAATTCTCAGCACTTTCTTAATAATTCCTTTCCATCTTCACCCTCCACACCCAATTCTCCCAAGACCTGTCAAAACTAACTTCAATTGAATATGCTCACTTCTGTGCCAACTTCTTAACATTCTCACCTTTAGACTAAAGTGACCAGATTTTAAGCAGAACACCATTGACCAGGGTGGGGGTGGGGGTGTTCTTGATTAAAAAGTTGGTATATGGAGCAACAAAAGCTTTTATAGAATGCAAACATAATATTGTAATATATTTTCATTTTAAAACGCCATGCGACATTGTTAAACAGCGGGACATCTGATCACCTTACTCCAGACTGTACTATCCTAACTCAGCTTCCCCTCATTATTCTCCACCCACAGAGCTAAAAGGGGAGATCATTCCTCCTCCTCTTGCAAAATCCCCGTTTTCATTGCACCTACTATAAAACCCGAATCCTCTTCCTACAAACTGCAAGGCTATTTATAATTTGACCCTTGCTGTCATTCTCAGAGGTCTCAGACACGACTAGAAAAAACTCCTCTGAGATTGGGAAGAAGAAAAGGATAACCTCTCACCACTTCATTGCCCTGTTTGATTAAGGCATTGGAATGGGAGCAGAGCACTTTGTGCCCCCTTCGTGCTCCTTGTTATATGTGTAGGACATCCAACATAGGTACATCACCCAAATTTGAAGAGTTCAGTATGGTTGCTTGAAAGTCAAGTTAATACTAATTGAGTTTCTATAAGTGTCAAGCAGATTAATCATGAAATTTTTTTTAAAAGATAACGTGGAAGTAGATTAAAGCTTGACAAGTCAATGGAGAAAAGACAATGTAGGGAGGTGGCATGACACTAAAATAGGCCACACAGGAAATCCAGAGGTCAGCACACATTAACCATAATATAATTAAAACCCAAATCAGAGACCATGACATCCACAAGAATGGTGGATGAATATAAACAATGGTCAATTTGAAGGGTCGCCATGGATTTGTAAAGTAACATTCTTAGGACATTGATGGTGGGTAAACAGAAAACTGTTGGAGGGTATGTGCAAATATTGAATATATGCTCATCCTTGGTCATCCAGAAATTCCATACCCAGCTAAATTCACCTGTGTGCCCAGGAACCAGAAGATGACAAATGCTTACAACAGCATTATCTAGAATAACCAGCAATTGAAAACAGCCTAAAAGTCCACTAAGTGGTGAATGAATAGCATTTTTGTTAAATGTGGTGCATCATAGCGGCCCTACAGGACAAGGTAGAACTACCTTGGGTTTCCAAGATTTTTTAAAAAATTAATCATTTTGGGCTGAGCCCCGGTGGTGTAAGTGGTTGAGTGTGGAACTGCAGTCCGCAGGCTTGGCGGTTCAAATCCAGCGGTGGCTGGGTAGCACCCACAACTACCAGAGGCAGTGATGCCCACACACAAAAAAATCATTTTATTGGGGGTTCTTAAGGTTTTTATGACAGTCCTTACAACCATCGTGCCAAGGACATTTGTACATACGCTGCCATCATCCTTTTCAATACATTTTCTTTCTACTTGAGCCCTTGGTATCAGTTCCTCTTCCCCCCCCCCTCCTCTCCACCCTCTTCCAACCTCGAGGGTTTCCAAGACCCTATGGGAGTAGGAAGCATCCTCCACTGGTGGTTTCGACATGCTGGCCCTTGTGACTAGCTGCCCCATGTGGACCCCACAGTGCCACCAGGGCTGCTGGCCCGAGAGCGTGTAGGCCATGGGAATGAGTGATTACACACCTCATTTGGACAAGTGTCACCTATGTGAAAATGGCCTATAAGTCACAGCATGTATCCTATATAGATAGCTGTGTATAAAGTTAGAAAATGGATGTCTTGAGTGGCATTGTGGAAGAAAGCAAGGTGATACTTAACCATATAAAGCTCAAGATAACAGAACGATATGAAAAAGTAATGCGTAAATTATTAAGGGTTCATGAGGGGGGAGGAAGGGGAAATATGGGGAGCAGGTCCTGGGGGCCTAAGTGGAGGGAGGATGTTTCAGGAGCGATGATAGCAACAGGTGCGCAAATGTGGTCTGCATACAATTGACGTGTGTGAATCATGATGGGAGTTGTGTGGGCCCCCAATGGAATGACTTACAAAATATGGGGGGCTGGGCGGGAAAGAGGAGCTTATACCAAGGGCTCAAGTAAAAAATATTTGGAAATGAAGATAACGTGTACAAATGTGCTTGATACAAAGGATGTATTGAATGTTACAAGAGCTATAAGAGCCCCCAATAAAATTATTGAAAAAAAAACCCTCAAGATAGTTGCCTAGGGGCATGGGAGGGGAGGTTGGGGGGAAATGAGCTAACAAGAATGGCCACATAAAGTATTCTAAAATTGATTATGGTGGTGATTACATAGCTCAGTAAAATTGAACGATTATATGATGTGGGTAATATGCCAATAAGCGTTTGTTTTGTTTTTCTTAAGATAGTGATGGCCTTTGTGAGAAAGGACAGCTTTTGGACTGGAACAGAGACATACTGAGGGCTTCCTAGGTGCCGCCCTCCTCTTTCCTGACCAGGGCGGAGACTACCTGGATGTCATTGTTTTAATGATTCGTCAGACTGTATGATTATGCGGGTACACTCAGGGAATAAAAGAATGCTTTACTAAAGCATCCATCCCTAGAGCTGCTTTTATTAGAATTCTAGAAATTCCATTCTAGAATTCAGCTGCCAAAAAGAAATTTTTTTTGGCACAATAATTTGCCTGCTTGCTGTACAAAACAATGCGAGCTATATAGTCTAACATGTGTCGCCCTTTTTGGTGTGCTTAAGCTGGCAGGGAGTCAGAGCCAGAGTTTGTGCTCCAAAGGAAAAACCAACGAATCTGAGGTTTCTGGTGTGCATTGCTTAGAGAGAGGTTTTTTAATTGGCTGTGTGTGTTTCGCTGGCTTTCGGTGTTTTAATATTGCAAATGTCCTTTAGAGGAGTGGTGAGGAAATTTTAAATTCTAATAAACTTTTTTAATGCTGCTGCTACATAGCTGGCCCTAGTGGTGAAGGGCTCCGACTCTGGGACGCCTTCTGGCTTGGTGCCATCGGCCAAATGATTTCTCTGAGCTCAGCGTGGTCTGTTGTAGGATGGAGGCAATCGTGCAATCCACCTTCTAGAAGAGTTGTGTCCAATGACAACTGCCTGGAGCACTGAAAACGGCCTGAAGTGTTAGCGGCCATCACCCCTTTGGAGATCTGATGCTGAAATCCCAAATCCAGAAGCAGGAAGCATGCCATGCTTTGAAAGAACAGCTCCAAAGTGACCCAGACTTTTTTCTCCAAGGGTCATTACTGGTGAGGAGACATGGTGCTGTTCTTACTGCCCTGAAAGCAAACATCAATCAAGCCAGGGGAAGATGCCATCATCTCCTCACTCCTCCCTCCCCGCCCCCCAAACTCATCAAGTGAAATCAAAGATCAAGATGATGCTCATTTGTTTTGTTTCTGTGAGGGGGTAGTACATTTGGAGTTTATCCCACCAGGTCAGTTAATCACGCTTTCTATTTGGTGGTTCTGAAAAGATTGTGTAACCGTGTGCAACAAAAAGCCTGACCTGTGACAGAGGACTGATTTCGCCGCCAGGACAATGAATCTCTTCATGCAGCCATCTCAGTGTGCCAGCTTTTTTTTTTTTTGGGGGGGGGGGAGATCCCCAGCATCCCTTTCTTGTACCCCTGACTCAGTTGACCTCACTCCTTATGACTTACTTTTGGTTCTGTGAATGAAAAGGGATATGAAGGACAGCATTTTGATGACGTAGAAAAGGTGAAGAAATAAATGAGGGCGGTGTCAGCTAAGCAAACATGAATTTGAAAACTTTCTAAGAATTTAATTGTACTGACCTATAGCCCTACAGGGGACAACACTGGAGACACAGTACGGGAATTGTGCCCAGTCTGACCCCGCCACACAGAGGCAAAACACCAAGCTAGTGCAACAGAACAACAAAGGGAACAGCAATGAAGTCCTCAGGGAGTACCAAAATTAGACTTTGGGGCCAGGGTGGCACCCCATCAGACTTACCAGAACACTCCTAAAATTCTTCCAACAGACGTGGAACTCTTTATGGTTTTTTTTTTTATTGGTTTGTTCGCTTGTTTTTGTCGTCGGTTTCTTTGGTTGTTTTTGCTCTGCTCTGTCTTCATGTTTATTATTGTCTCTGTGTGTCTATCCACATAAGACAGGTGGAGTAAGCAATCCAGATAAAGCAATGGGACCTATGGTTCCGGGGGCACACAGGAGACAGGGAGGTGGAGGAAAGGAAGAGGAGTGTCAGCAAACCCAGACACAAGGGCACAGTAAGTGACTTGAAATCAATGGCAAGGAGGGCACGCACGTAGGCTGCCTGGTGGGGCTTGATCAAGGGCAATGTAGTGGAGAGGAATTCCTGAAACCTGAATGAAGTCTGAACATGATCATGGAAAAGAGGAAAACACAAGGAAAAGACAAAAGAAATAGGAGGCAAAGGGCCTTTATGGAGGTCTAAATACAGTCGTGTACTTGTGTAAATATATTACATATAACAATAGGGAAATAGATCTATAGGTTAAGTATTAAGGTAGCAGGAGGACACTGGGCCTCTACGCAAGTCCTCCCTTAATGCAAGAATACTTTAATAAGCCAGCATTCTGTGATGCTTACCTTCCCAACATGATTGCTGAAGACAAAAATGGGTGCATAAGCAAATGTGAAGAAAGCTGATGGTGCCTGACTATCAAAAGATAGTCTGGGGTCTTACAGGCTTGAATAAACAATCGGCCATCTAACTAAGAAGCAACAAAGCACACGTGGAAAAAGCACAGCAGCCTGTGTGATCAGGAGGTGTCAATGGGATCAGACTATCAGGCATCAAAGACCCCGAACAAAAATCATATCGATGTGAACTGTGGGGAGTGGAGACCCAAAGCTCATCTGTAGACAATGGGACATCCCCTTAGAGGAAAGGCCACAAGAAAGAGGAGTCAGTCAGGGTGCAGTATAGCATCGATGAAGCATGCAACTTTCCTCTAGTTCAGCAGTTCTCAACCCATTGGTCGCAACCCCTTTGAGGGTTGAACGACTCACAGGTGTCACCTGATTCATAAAAGTAGCAAAATTACAGTGATGAAGTAACAACATAAATTTTGTGGTTGGGGGGCTCACCACAACATGAGGAACTGCATTAAAGAGTTGCAGCATAACAAGGTTGAGAACCACTGCTCTATTTCTTTAAAGCTTCCCTTCCCCCCCCCCCCACCCCAATCAGGACCGTAGCTCTACAAATCCAGCTAGACCAGGGCATGTACGCTGGTACAGATAAGAGTTCACAACACAGGGAATCCAGAACAATAATGAGAATAGCAATATCAGGAGGGGAAGGTGGGGTAGGAATGGGGATCTGATCACAATGATTATATATAACTGCCTCCCAGGGGAATAAGTGGAAGGGACAGTGGTAGGTGTAAGATATGAAAAATATGTAAATTTTCAAGGGTTCATGAGGGAGGGAGGGAGGGGGGCGGGCCGGGAGGAAATGAGCTGATGCCTAGGGATCAAGTAGAAGGAAAATGTTTTGGAAATGATGATGGCATCATATGTACAAATGCGATTGACACACACAATGGGCATATGTATGGATTGTGTTAACAGCTTGTAAGAGCCCCTGATAAAATGGTTTGAGAAAAACAATGGACTCACAGATTTGACAAATGTATTTCTTCTTTTTTATTAAGCATTTTATTGGGGGCTCTTACAAGTCTTATAACAATCTATAATTCAAGTATATTAAGCATTCTTGTACATATATTGCCATCAATATTTCTAGAACATTTCTTTCTACTAGAGCCCTTTCTACTTGAGCTCTTCCCCCCACCACCACCCTTGAGAATCCTTGGTCATTTAAAAATTATTATTGTTGCTTCATGGCTTACACTGTTGTCTCCCTTTACCCGCTTTTCTCTTATTCATCTCCCAGGCAGTGGGCTATATATCCATCCTTGTGCTGGATTCTCCTTTTCTCCCTCTATCCCTCCTTCTCCCCCACCATCACCCCCACTACTGTTCTGAGGGTTTTATCTGTCCTGAATTTCATGAGTTGAGAGCTCTTCTCTGTACCAATGTGTAGTACTCCAGTCTAGCTGGATTTGTAAGGTAGAACTGGGTCATTGTAGTGGGGCAAGCATTCAGGAACTAGCGGAATGATGTGTGTTTCATTGATGGTTTCCTTCGCCAGGGTTGAATTGTCCCTTCCTTGTAACCCTTCTGTGGGGCAATGTCCAGTTATATACAGATGGGCTTTGGGTCTCCACTCGAATCTTTTGCATTGATATCATTGTTTTGGACCTCTTGATACTTGATACCTGATCCCGTCGACTGACATCTCATCATCACACGGGCTTGGTATGCCTCTTCCATGGGGAGTTTGCTACTTTTCTGCGAGATGGCGGCTTGCTTAACTTAAAGTCCTTAAGATCCCAGATGTTATATCCTTTAATAGCCGAGCACCATCAGCTTCCTTCACACTTGATTATGCACCCATTTTGACAAATGTATTAAGTATAATGGGGTGTACTTTGAAGATGATAAGGCTGTTTTGTAAAAAAATATTTTTAAAAATACCTTGCATAATACCCATGAAATTAGTCATAGATTGTCACTGCCACCTCCTGAGCCTCAAGAACCTGGTCTCTTTGGTCACGAATGATTTCCTATAAAATGTGCAGACCCTGCTCTCCAACTCTATTTACACAGTGCCCTGCCACACTCTGATCTGAATATTTCCCATTTGAGATCAGCATTTTTGTTGTTCACTGGCTCCTCAGGTGATTAGACTGAGCGCCCGCTCAGGAAGCACCTGTAGCATGCCCTTGAGGCTCATCTGCATCTACCGTGCAGGGTAGAGGGCAGAGGCGGGTTGCAGACAGTGAGAACGAGTGAGTCACCTGTATTAGACCCACCCACGGGATCACTGTGAGTCAGAATCGACTCTCTGGCAGTGACTTTGGATTTGGTTTGGGTTGGGTTTATAGCAGGGCTGGTGGCATAATGATTAAGGGTTAACTGAAAGTCTGGTGGTTTAAAGGGTGCCCAGTGGTAGGGGAGGATGTGAAGAAGGCCCACTGGTGAGGTGGGCTCTTCCAAACACTGGGCAGTGCTGCTCTGTCACATGGGGTGGGTCCATGCCATCGAAGCAGCACAATGGCGCCTCCCAACAACAAATGCCATGTCTTAAGACGTAAAAGTCTGCTGGCGACTGCCACAGCACAGCAGGAGAAGCGAGGTTGGCACTGGGACCATGCCATTGGGAAGAGAAGATCTGTACATGAGGATGTCCCAGGAGAGCACACACACACACACACACACACACACACACACCAGTAGGAGAAACATGCTATTTCTTCCATCTGAGCTCAGTCTGAGTGGATTCTAACCATCAAGGTCATCTTCCTGAAGTCATCTTCCGGGTCATTCTAACACACTGCAGCCGGTGTTCAGGAAAAGCCACTGGAAGACAGAAAACAGGTGAGCGACAAGGCTGTGGGCACAGCGGGTGGCCAGGCTCACAAAGGCTGCAAACTGGCACAACTGTCCCATTCTGCTTCCCCCAGAGCAGTGCCCACTCCAACCCCAGACTCACTGGTCTAATCTCACCAAAGGATGCCACCAACACCCAGAGAGCCTCCGCCTCATCCCCTGAGCTGGGCGGTAGCAGCTGTTAGGTAGCACAGCACAACTCCAGACTGACAGAGAAGGCCCACGCTGTCTCCCCTGGAGGGGATGGTGGTTTTAAACTGCTGATGATGCGGATTGCAGCTCAATGTGTCACAATGACCAGCCGCCACCACACCTCCATCACCCACCACTACCCACCAGCACCACTCCCCACCTCCATCCACCACATCCACCCCCACCTCCACCACTGTGTTAGTCCAGGTAGATTAGAAAAACAAATTGATTGACACACATATGGATATAAGGGTACAGTTTACATACAAGAGGAAGTCACGGGTCAGTGGGTGCAGAGTCCTGGCACTGGCAGGGGTCTCCACGTGGCTTCTCCAGCTTCAGAGGTCTGGTTCCATTAGGCTAAGGCCGTGTGGCTTCTCCTCTGGCTCCTTCAGCTCCTCGGACACTGCCATCTTGTCTGTAGTTCGTTGTCTGAGACTAACTCCCAACAACTGCAGAGATAGCTTCTCATCTCCATGAGGGAAATATTGTGAGAGTTCCCAGAAGTCGCAGGAGAAAGCCATGCCCACATGGAGGCCTCATTGGCTACTCAATGGCTATCCCCAGATTAACAGGCCAGACTCCACCCCTACATCTCAATCATGAAATTAACATAAGCATACGACCGCCACAACCACCCACCACTCATTACCACCTCCACCTCCACCTCGGCTCCCTTCCAGGGGAAGCTAACTGCAATTTTATCCACGAGCGGCCTATAGTAGCATATTCTTGGAAGAACCTGATTCTACTCTGCTCAGACTCCCCTGTGATGCGTGTGCCCCTCTATAAAACATCTGCTCCTGCCACTGCCACCTGGCTCAGCTCTGAAGAGTGAAAGGAACCATCATGAGCCAGCAGCAGCTCTCAGCCACGGGGACTGTCCCCCCGAGGGACGTGCTTACTCTGAGAGAATCCTTCACATTTCTGCCCGATACAGACCCTCTCACACGCAGTATCCATGAGGCTCTTAGAAGAATAAAAGAAGCATCACCTGAGTCAGAAGATGAAGAGGAGGTTTTACCTTGCACAGACTGGGAAAACTAACAAGTAAATAAATGGTCTTCTTTTCTTTAATAGCATTTCATAATATGACTTTTATCGTGGAAAATAGGATCTGACCTACCCTTAGCGACCCCTCTGCCGCCTCCAGGGACAGGCACAGGGCCTGCTTTGTCATGGGAGAGGCATTTGCAAAACATGCACTCAACACACAGAAGACATCACTGTGGGCTCCTGCGTCTGGCTTCTTTCATCCAGCCCAATGAGGCTCATCCATGTCCTTGCATTTATCACTTTGTTTTATCATAAGTAAATAATAACCCAGTCATTACTACTTTATCTGCGGATGGGCAGTGATTTCCAGGATGTGGTTACATTACATGAAGATTGATGTACCGGTATTTTGGTGGACATTTTTTTTTTTTTTGGTGGACATCTTTTAATCTGTCTTAGAGAAACTGCTGGGAATGGAATGGCTGAATTGAATCATGGCTGTGCTGTGTGTTTGAAGAATGTTGACACATAGTTGTGATTGTTATCAAGCACCATAGAGTCTGTCCCGCCCCCTAGCAACCGCTGTCTGTCCTCGCCAAGGTCCCCAGGGCTGCAGTGCAGCCAGGATGCCCCTCCATCGTGTTTAGGGCCTTCCTCTTTCTATCACCCCCCAGTCGCCAAACAGGATGCCCTTCTCTGGGAAGGGTCTCTGCTGACCGCATGTTCCAAATACGTAAAACTTAGTCTCGCCTTCCTGGCCTGCAAGGAGCACACTGGCCTGAGTTCTTACAGGACAGATGGCTTTGTCCTTTTCCGCTCATCTCTGTCACACGGAGGGGCTGGTAAGCCTGAGCACCGACCTGGTGGCAGCAAGCAGAGCTTAGTCTCCGTGGCCCAGGGCTCTTCCAGCAAAGGTTTAGGCTTGGCAGAGCCACCGCCCCAGCTCGCTGCAGAGCATCGGGTGTCACCGTGAGAAATGGCCCTCGTCATCTCTTCTAATACAGGACACATTTTTCTCTTTCCTGGATTGCTTGGGGGTGGGGCAAGTTTATAGTCTGAGTTTCTGACAAAACTCTAGAAATTCCAGAGACTTCCTGTGTACAGACCCTGCACATCTCCTCAGGGGCTAAGGGCGTCCTCAAGGGACTGGCAAGGAGGTGCAGGGGCACAGGGACAGAGGAGACAGGGACACCTCACGCCTGAGTGAAATAGGAATACAAATCCACTGGGCCGGAAGTCACCCAAGGGTGTCCCTGAGGTGGGGACAGTTGTTCCTCGTTTGCATAAAATTGGAACCAAATCATTAACTGACCACATGTCTTTCTGAATCCGAAATTGAAGCCTCCTTAAAAGCACCCCGGGCATCTGCTGTTTGGCCGGCCTGCTGGGCCTGGTCCAGGAAGTAAGATCTGTGGACTCCGTGGTCCATGGGTGGGGCCTCCCTGGGCCGCATGGGGACCGCTCAGGAAGTACCCATTTGGGGAGACACACACGGGACTGAAGACACTGGGCTTTTACCTTTGTCGGCAATCAAGTCACTCTCATTCCTTTTGCAGGAGGTAGTGTGTCACATGAAACGTTTGTATCGGCCAAGTCCTACTTGGAAGGACCCTGGTTTCTGGACATAGTGAGTGAAAGGAGCTGGAGTGGAATCCAGAATTTCCTTGAACCAACTGCGGCCGATGGCGAGATGCCTTCTGCGGGGAGGCTGCTGTTTTGACGGCCTGGACGCGCCATCGCTTTCTCTCTGAGCGAAAGTCGGGTTGCTGCAGAGGCGTCCGCAGGTTCCAGGTGCTTCACGCTGGGTCCTTCTAAGTCCACCCCGGCCAGCTTCTGGCTCTGCCGGCTCGCCCCTGCAGGAACAACCGCTCGCGGGATTAAGAGCAGGGGCGCCAGAGGGGCCCCCCATGGCTGATGCAGCTACACAGGGGCTGCGGGTGCTCTCCGCCCCGTAGTCACTTCGAAGCGCCCTTCCTGACTCGGGAAACCCTGGCATTCTCTCACTGGAGAGGGGCAAAGAGAGAGTGGCTGAGCCCTGGCCACTCCCGGGGCTGGACAGGGGCTTCCAGCAGCCCAGGGTTTCTACTTCAACAACTCGGCCACTGAGGCCCACCGGGGTCCACGGAGAATCACTGGCGGGAGAGAAGGGCGAATGAAAGGCACCTTTATCTGCGGAGCACTGTGGACATGACACCCTTCTCTTACTTTGTCTTCTCCGTGCTCTAGGGTCCTGGGGGGGTGGGGCTGGGGCAGGGGAAGGGCGGTTCTCATGGCCTAGAAATAGGGAACGTGGGTCCGAAGGAACACACTGTCCAGGCCTCGTTCGGCGACGTCCTGGGAGCAAAGTGGTTACAGCCGGGCTACGAAGTCCAAGGTCAGCAATTCAAGTCTGCCAGCGGCTCCGTGGGAGGAAGCAGCAGTTTTCCATGACGGCAAATCCGCTTCCAAGGTTTCCCCTGCCGGCAGGGTCAGGATGAGTCACCATCAATTCACCACGCCCTCAGCAGTAGTGGGTGGGGATGGGAAAGGTGCCTGTGACCAAAAATCGAACCAAACTCCCTGCCATTGAGCTAATTTTGACTCTTGGAGACCCTGTGGGGTTGGGGAGGCTGCCTCTGTGGGCTTCTGAGACGCTAATTCTTTTTTTTTTTTTTTTTTGGCATCACTGCTCTCCGGTGGTGGGAGTAGGAGGCCCAGCCCCACTGCTGGAATTGAACCTCCGTCCCAGTGGGCCGCAGTCCCGCGCACAACCACTACGCCACTGGGGCTCAGCCCTCTGAGACGGTAATTCTACAAGAGAATAGAAAGCTTCAGCCTTCCCCCTGGGAGTGTCTGGTGGTTTGGAACTGCTGACCTCACAGTTTGCGGCCCAGGACGCCCTCCGACAGAGGCACTTGTCAAAAGAGGCGTTAGTAAAGTCGTGGGGGGCGGTGCATGGCTCAAACACGCAGGAGTGCCCCCCAGGGGGGAACTGCGCACCACCTGGCTTGTACCGCGATAACCTAACCAGGGCCAGGCTCCATTCACACGGCGGCCCTCGCGGCATCTGGGTTACGTTCGGGGCCGCTCACCACCAGGTGGGCAGTTTGAAACCACCAGCCTCAGTCTTTCTCCTCCAGTCCTAGAAACCGACAGGGCAGTTCGACCCTGACCTAAACGGCCTCTCTGAATCAGAATCGACTGGGCAGCAGGGAGTTTGCTTTTGCAGTTTTTGAATCGGCTGCGGGGGCCCCCGCGGGTAGGGAACCAGGACATCGCCTCCCGTGTGAAAGTGAGAATAATCACTTCCTAATCAATAGGAAGAAAAGAGGTCACAAACGTTCTGTTTGTAAGCTCGGGTTCTCCCCTGCCAGGTCTTCTTCAGGCCACCTTGGACCTGTTCGGAGACCCCCCATGTTCCTGCACACCCTCCCTGTAAAGGCTGGGGTTCCTAGGGCCTGTTCTCTTCCCCAGTCTGTGCTGCATCCACTCCTGGCACTGGAAACGGAGCCGGTTATGTGAGCTGAAAGGTGCGTCTCAAAGTTCTGAAAATAGCAGTTATCTAAGAGTTGTCTGGGCTATGTTCCCCCAGAAGACTCAAGTGCAGTGCTTCTCCACCTTCCCAATTCCTGACGTTGTGGTGACAGCCTGCCCCCCCACCCCCGCCATAGATCAGATGATAAACATACGAGTTTGGGCTGTGATTCCAAAGGTCAGGAGTTGAAACCCCAGCTGACCTGTGTGAGGGGACCCGCTACTTCCATCAACTGGGACAGGCCTAGAAACGCACAGGGCAGTCCACCCTGTGACTCACGGGGTCACTCGGAGTCAGCATCGCCTTGACGACGGTGCGCCTGGTGTTGGTTTTTTAGGCTATTTAACTTGGGATGCCTCGTGAAAGTAGGACTCTAAACCTCCAAACCATGGAAAGAGCTAGCACGAGGCTTTTGGTTGTCCCTAAGCAGGTTCAGCAGCGACTCTGGTTTTGTGGTTAAAACTGAAAGCAGGCAGCCCCATCTTTCCTCACAGAGCTGTCATTGGGCTCAACGTTTGACCTTGTGGTTAGCTACGGAGTGCTCGATCATTGGACCACCAAGGCTCCTTTTACTTGGACTAAAGAGGTAACGTTTGCTCGTGTCTGTTCTTGCACATGTTTCTATAGTAAACTCTTGATCCCGGAGTCAGTGGCCTAATGGGTTATTTTCCCTCCTCCTGTTTCCATTTCCTTCAGCATTGTTGAACACGTGAGGCCAGGCCCACAGGTCTGGGATCATCCCACCTGCTCTCTCTGTGCCCAGGATTCAGAATCCTTAGGATGCCATCTTTCCCCCCCCCCCCCCCCCGCCAGCATTTATAACTTCCAGTGGACATCCCCTTTACTGTCTCTGCTCAAAGGTCACCCATTTGAGTATACCCCACTGTTCCCCAGCTCCACACGCTCACTGAGCGCGACGGGTCTTCACAGCAGTGGTGAAGTCTTGTTGCGCCTCTTGGTTAATGAGTATGTTGCCCTCGTGAGACCATACGCATCTTTAAAATAATCCTTACAATCTTTTAATTACCAATAAGATGATGGTTTACAGAGTAGACCATAGTGTCACACTTGATGTCACCCCACTGCCTCCCTGCAGTCTCCATTCCTCCGACTTCTCTACCCTTCGGTATTCTGTTCTGGGTAAAAGCGACCTTTTTGATCCTAAAGAGTTGATTGTTCTAATCCAGGGGTGAGTGAGTCTAGTGCCAGACCTGAAGGGTGACAAAGGGCCAGTCTTGGGGGACTAACTGGCAGCCATCTGACCAGTACGCTCTGTCCTTTTGATGAGTCTGAGTTTTGTTCCACACTGGTCTCCTGCTCTTTCCAGGCCCTTCTGCTCTAATGTGCTCCTTTCAGGGCAGGTGGTAGTGAAGGCCTGGCACCATCTAGTTCTTGCCTCAGGGTTGTGGAAACTTATGCTTGTGTGTTCCATGAGTCCACCGGACGGTTTCCAAATGTCCTTCCTCTGGAAGGGGACACACTAATAGTTGTACCTTACAGGGCTGCTTCCAAGCTTTCAAGACCATAGTCGCTGCTCACCAAAATCTAAAACATTGTTTTTCAGAGACCGATATAATGACAACTGATCTTGATACCTCCCCACCCCCCAAAGACTATGACCATATGATTCTTGAGGATAGAAACTGCGTCTTATCATCTATGCACCCGCAGTGCCTACCATATTGTGGAGGGGCACAGCAGATGCTTACAAAACATTTGACTAAGTGAACAGCCACCAGGGAGGGAATATTGCCAGAAGCAAAGGCACCAATAAAAGCAATGAGGATATTCCTACTTTAAAAAATTAGCTTTAATCCACTTCCTTATTCTCTACTTTGACGACAATCAAAGATGGCATTTTGGGGTCTTCAAGGGTCCTACACATTTCAGGGGTCTCCTGGTGGAGCCATTAGACAATAGGAATTGATGGGTGGTGGCCTGTCTTTCCTGACAGTAAACATGGCCAGCAAATTTACTGAGAAACTACTCTGTCCAAAGAACCGTTGAGAAAAAATTTTTGTTTGTTTTCAGAAAAGTCTATTCATCCAGAGTTTATTCTCCTCATTGACTGGAGGCACTATTCGACATTCTGCAACTGGGTACTTACTAATGAACCCTGAAAAGCCCTTACATTACAAACAGCCTCAAGGTGGGGGCGAATGGGGTTGAATACAACATGAAAGAAACTGTGGTGGCCATAAAAATAGTCTATCTTGAAGTTTAAAAAACTGACGTAGACCTATATGTACCACCTTGGGCAGATCTTCCAAAGAGATTTAAGTGAAAAAGTAAGTTGTACAATAAAACAGAATATGAGATAGCTTATGTGCCTTCTTCTACTTTAAAACCAACCAGGTATTTCAGCACATGAATACTATGTACAAAAAGTCTTAGCAACTCACTGCCATCGAGAGGGTTTGATGTGTGGCAAACGCTCCGGTGCATTTCAAGGCTGTCAGTCTTTGTGGGAATTGAAACCAAGTGGCTGGGACCTTTCAGTTAACATCCCAAGGTATAATCTCTCTACCTCCAGACCAGCATTAAAAGTAATTTCTAGAGATGGAAAGGGTCAAGAATAAATTCTGCAATGCGTGTATTAAGAAAAGATTTATAAAAAGTAAATAACAGCCATTACATACACAAATGACTGACATAAATAAAAAGGTTTTGTTTCCCCTAAATACTAGCATCTGTGAATACCACTGTGAACACTGGCATCTTCTAGGTGTGCTAGGTTGTGACATAGTGCTGTGAGTTGAATAAACAGTCGTAGGTTCTCTTCTGATAAAGGTGTCCACACTTCCTAGCTCACGCCCGGTCTGCCGGAAAGATCAGGAGGCTGCGGGCCTGTTCTTCTGGCTCTGCTTCTGACCTAGGAAATGACCTAATACTGGGAACCTAAATGCCCGCGCCTCTCAAATGGGGCTCAAAGTAATACAATTCAGCTTAGGTGGAAGGAAGACCACAGAAGAATGGAAGCATTTGCATTGTGTTGCTGGCAAACAAGCCTGAAAGCGCCACAGAAAGCCAAACGATCCCAGAACTGCCTTGGGAGAAAGTGATTGGTAGGGTGGTTGTGCCAACTTGGCCAATGAACACATGTAAGGTCAATGGAAGGGCGGAGATAGCAATGGCTCAGCGATCCCCACCCTTCCTCTCATGCGCTAGGATCTCGGGACCAGTCAGCTGCCTTGTTCGTCCTGTGCCTCCAGCTCCAAGATACACTACCTGTGGGACACCCAATCCGTGGACTGGGGAGCTGTGAGTTGAGGTTCCTTCAAGCCCCTGCTTTGCCACACTCCTGAAATACACATCTCTTGACGGGGGACTGTCAGGCCCTGTCATCTGGCTGTTGGTGACCTGCCTTGCTGTTTGCTGCTTGTGGCTGGATAGCCTGAATTGCTCTACAGAGGCCTACTCAGTGGCACTCAAGACTCCAAGGACTGCCAGTTTACCAGCTGTCTCAGCAAGGGAGTTGCACCGAGCCATTTATACTGCTTTATAGATTAGTTGACTTTATTTCTTATGTTAGATGTCTATCTATATAAATATATAGAATTATTAGTGTCTTGGTTTTGTTTCTCTAGAGAACCCTGTCTAACACAGAGAAGGACAACCAGACTGCTCCGTAGAAGCAAAGATGGTGAGACTTCTTCTCACTGTTCATGAGACACGTTACCAGGAGAGTCCAGTCCCTGGAGATGGGATGTTGTATTTGGTGAACTAGAAGAGGAAGTCCCTGACGGAGCTCCAGTGGTGTAGTGGTTGAATGCGGGACTGCGACCCGTGGGCTTGGCAGTTCAAATCCAGCAGCGGCTCTCCAGGAGCAAGGCTGAGTAGCTCCCACAATCACCAGCTCCCGCCCCCCCCCCCAAATATCCTGAAGAAGAAGCCCCTTAAGCAGATGGATGGACACAGGGACTGCTACAACGAGCTCCACACATGACAAACAGCGAGGCTGGACCCTGGAGCGGGACCCAGCAGGGCTGCATTCTGCTGTGCCTAGAGGGGCTGAGGGCTGGAAATGGACGTGGCGGCTGCTAAGCCCCGGAGGAGGAGGAGGAGTTGTGGGGATCTATGCTGGGGGATCTGGCCGTGCACCACAGACAGAAGTTCTGTTTCATTCTATTAAGGATGACACAGGGATTTTGATGCATTAAAAAATATACTTAAAATCCAAGGCTGAAAAAGGTAGTCATAATAAGAGTTCCTGGGGGTGGAGTGGAAGAGGGAGGGGCTAGAGGGGAGCTGATCTGAAGGAGTTCAAGAAGACAGAAAATGCTTTGAAACTGATTGTGTTAGTAGCAGTGCAATACTACTTGAAGTGATTGAACTATGGATTATTATGAAATCTGTAAGCGCTCCCAATAAAATGATTTTTAAAAACTTAAAACACACACACACACACACACACACACCAAAAACCAAGGCTTCGTGACAGGAAATCAACATCAATCATTACATAGAAAAATAGGAACAAGGGTCGTTTAAAGGCCACAGTTCAGATGACAACTCACACATTATTTGCAAAGGTCGTGGGTGACTGGGAGCCAATGATTTGCAAAGGGCATGGGTGACTAGGACAATGTGCACACCACCTTCTTTCTGCCAGGCCTTGGACACTCTCCATTGTTGCCCAAGCAGTGCAGGGGATCTGCACTAATAAAAAGGTTTCCCTTACACTTTACACAAAAATGACATGCCAACCCACAGCCCCACAGCAGAGTCCGAAGGGCATTTTGTTGTGTGAGAGCACGAGCACCCGGGATACTTTGTATGCAGGACGTTTCTGGATCGGTGTGAAAAAGAGAAGGATCACTGAGAACAGAAGAGAGGCCAGCTCTCTGGCTGGCAGCAGAGTGCCTGCCAACGGTCGGAAGTGAGGCTACCCACCGTCTTCAGGCCAGCTATACCTCTGCACCTGAACTTCAAGGAGAAGACAGGGAGCCACAGAAAACTAAATCAAGGTTCTTCTAGGGAAGGACATCAAGTTTTTTATGGCTACACACCCGTCTCCCTTTACAAATGACAGTCATATCAAGTCCAATAAGTCAATCTATAAGAAAAATGAAATTCTCATTATGAAAAAAATGAGTCAAATATCTCTGAGCTGGGGCTTACATTTGACAGTTATTGCTGTGTTTTGTTTCTGTGGCACCAACGGCCCTCAGGCCCCCCAAAAAGAACAAATACTACAATCTTGTCCAATGGTTCTCAACCTTCTTCATGCCACGACCCTCTAACACAGTTCCTCATGTTGTGGTGACCCCCAACCACAAAGTTATTTTTCTGACGACTTCATCACTGTAAATTTGCTACTGTTATGAATTAGGTGACTCCTGTGAAAGAGTCCCTTGATGCCTGAAGGGGGCATGACCCCCAGGTTGAGAACTACGGAGTTGTCGATGAGAATCCAGAGACCCCAGAAGAACTGCCCCAGTGGGTTTCTGAGACTGTGACTGCACGGGGACCAAGAGGCTCATTTTGACCCCTCGGAACTGCTCATAGTTTTAGAATGCTTCCCTTGTGGGTGGCTGCCCTCCCCACATACTCACTACACTCCCACTAAGACATTCCAATGTTACCAAGAGAAATAGCAGCGACTCCCCTGGGAAACATCAGGCTGCCTTCAATGGATCAAAGATGGTTTTACTTTGACACCTGTGTGATTTCGATGTTTACGCCTCGATGTGTTAATAAAATGCTATAATCTTTCATTTATTAAAAATGTTTTAAGGCTAGGTTGGAAAATAAAATACAAAGCGTTTTAGTACAACAGTTGGAATGTTATCCTGAAATATGATCATCTTTTTTGTCTTTTTCTTACTTAAGTCTAGCTTTCTGGTATTCTGTCCAATGCTTCAAGGTCTCCCACCCCTTGTCAATCCTTTTCCCAGGCACCGGACCCTAAGGGGGGCATTTCTCCCTATAGTTTTTCTATTTTTCATGCTTGATTGCCATGACAGGTGTTGATGATGTCCACTTATCTATTTCAAACTCACAGTTTTCTTCTAAACTCCACGCAGACTCACAGCTATTCTGGGATGCATGTTTAACTTCAATGGAACGAAACAATCAGCTTGCTCTAGTCCATCTTGTTCTGACCTCCACACAAGACAAACCTCTCTTCCTCTTGAATTCCCTGTTAAATGAGTTCTGGTCATCCGACTCAGGGGTCAGGGGTTACCTTGCAGTCTCCTCTTTGTACGTCCTTACCACTGTCAGGAAATGTGACTGATGATACAACCCAGATGCCCCCGGAGGTGATCCAACTTCTTCACCCATGGCCACGGCCACCATGCAGTCTCTTGACACACATCGTGATTTGCCAAGTTGCACACATTGAGGAACATCAGAAATTCTATTATATTTTTAAAATCATTTTATTGGGGGCTCAGACAACTCATGATGATCAATACATACATCAATTGTATGCAGACCACATTTGCACATTTGTTGCCATCATCCTCGAAACATCCTCCTACTTAGGCCCTTGGTATCAGCTCCCCATATTTCCCCTCCCTTCCCACCCTCCCTCCCTCAAGAACCCTTAATAATTTACAAATTATCATTATTTTGTCATATCGTACACTGTCTGATGTGTCCCTTCACCCACTTCCCTGTTGTTCGTACACCAGGGAGGTTATCTACAGATCCCTGCAATTGGTTCCCCCTTTCTACTCCACCTTCCCTCCACCCTCCTGTATCACCATGCTCACCACTGGTCCTGAAGGGATCATCTGTCCTGAATTTCCCTATTTCCAGCTCCAGTGTACCTCCCCTGGTCTAGCTGGATTTGTAAGGTACAATTAGGTCATGATAGTGGATGGGATGAAGCATTTAAGAACTAGAGGGAAGTTGCATATTTCATTGTTGCTATACTGTATGTATCTTGACTGGCTCATTTCCTCCCTGTGACCCCTCTGTAAGGGGTTGTTCCTTCCCCCCAGAACCATCAGTCCTGTTTTCTCCTCCAGATTGTTTATCCCACATCTTATCTGGACAGATCTGCAGAGATAGTAATATGCACAAAAAGAGCAAAACACAGCAACAAAAGAAAACAAAACAACAAACCAATGACAAAAAAAGAGAAGAGTCTGTAAATAGTTCAGGTCTGTTTGTTGACCTTTAGGAATATTTTCAGGTCAAGTGTAATGGAGTGCCACATGCTGGCCCCGAAGTCAATTTTTGATATCCCCTGAGATTTCCTTGCTATGCTCCCCTTGCTGTTCTAGTGCACACCCTTAGTATTTTGTCTTGGTGTGGTTGGGTCAGATCCAGCACAAGTCCCACACTGTTGCCAGTGTTGTCCTCTGTGACACTCTGGGTCAGTGAGGGATGTCGTGTCGCACATGGTGGTAGGGCCAGCTGTATGGTCTTTTCTATGCATTGGCTGCTTTGAGCAGGGATATTGTCCCCAGGGCTTGGTGGGCCAGGATGTGCTCCACTCTCTCTTCCTTCCTCTTCATTTGCTCCTGTGTGCTCTGATCAGACATGTCCCTCTCCCTGAGCTGTGGCTTCAACAGTGTCCTCTGAAGTAAGTTCTTCTGAGGGAGGGGTGAATGTCCACGTCGCTGGATTTGGGACTGGTCCCTTAGACCTCTTTACTGGTTCCCTGCTTCATGCTGTTATGCTGCATTCACATCTTGGAGCACTGGCTTTAAGTCAGGTCCCTCTCCCTGTGGAGATGTGATACTCTCTCGTTGGGTGGGTTAGTGCCCTTTCCCCCCACTACCCATGTCTTTTTCTGTTTTCCTCATCCTTTTCACTTGGCTACCATATGTATCCCTGGATTTGGTCCTGGTTCCTACCATACTACCTGGACCTCACCCCTGGAATGTTTGTATACGGCTTTTTTCTTATGCTCCTCTTTGCATTTTTTAAGCTTATCATAGCAGACTCATGCTGTACTTGTCCTTTTGTGCTTGGCTTACTTCACTTAGCATAATACGTTCAGTTCTTCCAGAGCAGTGATGTGTATCATGCATTCATCTCTCCCCTTTATCAATGCATAGTACTCCATTGTATGTATCACAGCTTCTTAACCCATTCGTCTGTTGATGGAGATTTGGGTTGTTTCCAACTCCTTGCAATTGTGAACTGTGCCGCAATGAATATTGGAGCACCGATGTCTGGCTGTAGTTTGTTGCTTGCCTTTTCTGGGTATACGCCCAGTAGAGGGATTGCTAGAACATATGGTAGCTCACTTTTCATTTGTTTTAGATATTGCCAAATCAATTTCCATAGTAGCTGTACATACCTACAGGTCCACCAGCAGTGGACAAGACTTCCTATCTCATCACAGCCCCTTCAACACTTGTTGGTTTCTGATTTTTTGAATTGGGCTATCCATAAGGATGTTAGGTATTATCTCATTTTTTCATTTGCATTTCTCTTATGACTGATTGGGAACATTTTCTCTTATGTTTATTGGCCATTCAGATTTCTGCCCTTGTGAAACATCTCTTCAGGTCCTTTGTCCATCTCTTCAATGGGCATTTAGTTTTTTTCTTTTTGGAAGCTAGCATGGTATTGTAGATTTAGTAATAAGGCCTTTGATGTGCCATTGCTAAATATGTTTTTCCCAGTCATTGGGCTTTCTTGGTGAAATCCTTCGAAGTACACAAAGTATTTTATCTTCTGTATATCCCACTTGTCAATTTGTGACTCCTCTGTATTTGTGGCCTTCCCTATTTCTGATAGCCTATGTATTCCCTGCACCAAAGTTCTCAGATTGGTCCTAATTCCCTCATTGATGACCCTAACTGTTTGGGGTTTTACTTTGAGGTCTGTGATCCACCTTGGGTTTAGTCTTCTGCCTGGAGTGAGGCAAAGGTCTTGCTTCATTTCTCTGCAGGTAGGTATTTTTTCCAGCAACACTTGTTGAAGAGGGCATCTGCTTCCCAACTGATTTTTTGGGGGGCCTCTATCTAAAATCAGTAGTCTGTATGTTGATGATTACATTTCTGAGTTTTCAGTTATTTTACATTGGACTCAGTATCTGTCATTATACTAATACCATGCAGTTTTGACCACTGTGGCTGTATACTAAAGTCAGCTCTCCCACTGTGTCCTTCTTCTTGAGTTCTCTGCTATTTCTGGGCTTTCCCCCTCTCCACATGAAGTTGGCAATCACTTTTTCCATTTCGTTGAGAAAGATGAAAGTAAATTTATCAGGATTGGGATTGCATTAAATTTATATAGTGCCTTGGGCAGAATTGACATCTGTACTACGTTGGGTCTTCCAATCCATGGGATATTCTTCCATTTGTTGAGGTCACTCTTGGTTTCTTGTAATAGTGTTTTGTGGTTTCCCCATATAAATCTTTTATTCTTTTAGTAGTGTATATCCCTAGATATTTTAACTTGTGCTGGGCTACTGTGAAGGGTACCGCCTTTTTGATCTCTTTGGTGGTCTTATCTGATGTGTACAGCAGTCTGATAGCCTTCTGACCGTTGATCTTGTATCCTGTCACTCTGCCTTACTCCTCTATTGCTTCCAGTGCTCCCCTTGTGGAGTGTTTGGGATTTTCTATATATTAAATCATAGCAACTGCAAATAAGTTTTACCTCTTCCTTCTCCAGGCAAATGCCTTTGATGTCTTTACTTTATGCTGTTAGCTGATGTTAAATAAGAGTGTAAAATAAGAGTGGGGACAGGGTCATCCTTGTCTGGTCACCTTTTTCAGTGGGATTGTGTTTGTCTTTCATTGACTACCATGTTGGCTGTTGGTTTTTCATATATAGTTTATACAAACTATATGGTCTTGAGGAATTTTCCTTTCACTCATATCTTCTTGAATGTCATAAACAGGAATTGGTGTTGGATGTTTTCGAATGCTTTCCCTGCATCTATCAATATTACGTGATTCTGATAGTTTTTCATGTCAATGTGGCAAATGATATTGATGGTCTTTCTTATGTTGAATGTTTCCTGCATCCTTGGTGTGAATCCTCCTTAGTCATGGTGAATTATTTGTTTTATATAGTTTTTTTTTTTAATTCTATTGGACAGTATCTTTTTAAGGACTTTTGCCTCAATGTTCATTAGGGATATTGGTCTGCAGTTCTCAATTCTTGTGGGATCCTTGCCCACTTTAGTTATCAGAGTTATTCTAGGTTCATGGGAGGAGTTCGGGAGTTTGCCATTTTTTTCTATATTCTATATTCTGGAAGAGTTTGTGTAGGATTGGTATCACTCCTTCCCTGAATGCTTGGTAGAAGTCTCCTGTGAAGACATCTAGTCCAGGGGACTTTTTTGTTGGTCATCCCTTGATAACCTCATCTATTTCTTCTGTTGCTATGGGTCTGTTGAGATTTTTGACATCCATTGGGGATGGTCTAGGGATGGATTGTTTCCAAGAATTTGTCTTCCAAGTTGTCGAATTCATTGGAGTAGTCTCTATTACTGTGTAGTTATCCTTTTGATTTCATTAGGGACTGTTATAATGCCCCCTTTTCCTCCCTTATCCATGTGATTGAAATTTGTTCCCTTCTTTTTGTGTTCGATTTGCCAGTGATCTGTCAATTCTATTTTCCTGTTAAAAGAATGAACTTTTAGCATTATTCCCCCCATAGTTTTCTTATTTTCTCTTTTTTGAATCTCAGCCCTGATTTTTATTATTTCTTTTCTTTTGCTGTTAGTAGGATTATCCTGACTCTGCTCTAGTTGCTGTAAATTTTGTGCCCATATTCATCTTGTCACTCTTCTGTTTTGTTTTGTTTTTTGTGGGCATCACTGCCTCTGGTGGTAGTGAGCACAACCCAGTGCTGCTCCTGTGAGCTGCTGCTGGATTTGAACCGCCAAGCCCACGGGCCGCAGTCCCACACTCAACCACTTACGCCACCGGGGCTCAGCCCCACTCTTCCATTTTCACGCATGCACGTGTTGCTATGAAACTTCCTCTGATAACTGCCTTTGCTGTGTCCCATAAGTTTTGATATATCATGTTCCCATTCTCATTGGTTTCTAGAAATTTCCCAATTTCATCTTTGATTTTGGCCAGTACATATTTCTTTTGCAATGGGGAGTTATTCATCCTCTAGTTGTTTGTTCTTGTTTCCTTCATCTTCCTTTTGTTGATTCCCAGTCTAACGGCACAGTGAGCATGGATAGAGGACTGCATGATATCAATGTGCTTAAATTTATGCAGATTTGCCTTATGCCTCACCATGTGGTCTATCTTCAAATATGTGCCATGTAGGTTTGAAAAGGTGAATTTTCTTGTACTTGGATGAAAAGCTTTGTAAATATCAGATCAAATTGTCTAATTGTAATGTTTAGAAATCTAGCCAACTTGAGTTTCTTTCCCTGTGATCTATCTTTCTCAGAGAGTGGTGTATTGAAGTCACCTACTATAATTGTTAAGACTGTGACTTCTGTTTTCATCTTTTAGAGTGTTTGGTTGATGTAGTCAGCAAGTCCCTCATTTGGGGAATATGTTTAAAATACTTAGTGGTTCTTTGTCTACTATCCCTTGAGCATTATATAGTGTCTCTCTTTATCTTTTCGGTTTACACTTTGAGGTCAATTTTATCTGATTAGGATTGCAATCCCATTTTTTTTTTTTTGAATTGCTCTTTGCTTGGTATGCCTTTCTCAGCCTATTTTTATCTGTATTCTTGAAATGTGTCTCCTGTAGGCAGTAGGTTGGTGGGTTGTTTTCTCCAAGCCAGTTTGCTAGCCTCAGTCCTTTAATGCCTGAGTTCATTCCATTGATATTCAGGGTTATTACATTCATCTGTGGACTCTAATGTCATCTTACACCTTTTGTGTTGTTTACCTACATTTATCAGTGTTGTGCACGTGTGTGCGTGGATGTGCTTCATTCTTAACTTCTTCCCACCCTGAAAACGCCTATGATATCATGGGGATCATTTTCTCTTAGTTGCCCTCTTGGTGGAGTTGTTCTAAGTAGCAATCTCTTATTTGTTTGGTGAGTGCTGTTCTTCTGCCCACATTGGGTCTGCAAGGATCTTTTTTGTAGGACTTTTCTTCTAACGTATTATTTGAGTTTTTCATCCTTGGGTTAAGACTCTTATTTTTGCCTCTATCTTGATAGATAAGTTTTCCTCCAAGAATTCTTTGACTCCCAGTTATCAAAAGATGTAGCTTCTGGGGTCTTCAAGGCTTGCAAGTAAACAGCCATGTACGTCATAAGTAACAAAGCCCACCTGGAAGTAGCACACCAGCTTTTGAGACCACAAGATGTCAAAGGCATCAGTTACCAGACTTCAAGAATTAAAAATCTTAACAATGCATGCTCATTTTCCTGATATGATTGCTAATGACAAATGTGTGCATAAGTAAATGTGGTGGAGAAAGCTGATGGTATCTAGCTGTCAAATAGATAAAGCGTCTGGGATCTTAAAGGCTTGAAAGTAAACAAGTGGCCATCCAGCTCAGAAGCAACAAAGCCCACATGGAAGAAGCACACTAGCCTGTGAGTGTGACCATGACGTGTCGAAGGGATCTGATATTGGACATCAAAGAACGAAAAATTACAGTATTATAAAAGAAGGGAAGTACAGATTGGGAATCCAAAGCCCATCTGAAGTGACATCCCTTTTCAGAGGGGTTGTAGGGAGATAAGCCAGTCAAGGTACAGTGTAGTATCAATGAAATATGCAACTTTCCTCTAGCTTTTAAATGCTTCCTCCCACCCACCATCATGATCCCAATTCTACCTGGCAAATCCAACGAGGGGATGTACACTGAAGCTGGAAACATGGGGAACTTAAAATAATTCCTTCAGTATCTGTGGTGAGCATGGGAGGGTGGAGGAATGGTGGAATACAAAGGGGGAACCAATTCGAGGGATCTACATATAGTCTCCTCTCTGGGGTACAGACAACAGGGAAGTAAGTGAAGGGACACATTGGACAGGGTACGCTATGAAAAATAACAATTTGTAAATTATTAAGGGTTCATGGGGGAGGGGGAGTGAGGGAAAATATGGGGAACTGGTCCTGGGGGCTTAAGTGGAGGATATTTTGAGAGTGATGATGGCAACAAGTGTGCAAATGTGGTCTGCATACAATTGATGTATTGAGCCCCCAATAAAATGATTTATATATACATACATATAAATAATTCTCTTTGTTGCAGATGACATATTTGTTGTATCTTCCTCTGGTATTGCAATTATTCTAATGATGTTCCTCTTCATAGCACCAGATATAGCTTAGGTTTTCTCCAGCTTCTCTGACAATATTTGATTTTTGTTTGCATCTGTTAAAGTCTGCTTGGCTGTCCTGTAGGTCAGTGATGCAAGTCTCTGTCTCCTCCAGTCAATTGGTGAAGTCCATGCATCTTCTACTGGTTTTTGTTACATTCCTAAGCTTTTGTATTTTCTTTGGTGTATGGACTTTATCAGTCTGCTTCTTCCACGCATGTCATTAGGTTCAGACATCTTCTGCCTTTGCCTTGTTTCTCCTGTTTTTGTCTTTGAGATCATTGGAGCTAATTGTTGTTTGCATTGCACTGTTTTAGAGGCCGGGCGCCATTTTCCAGAGAGTCAAAGAGCACTGTAGGAATGCTTCTTCTAACTGCCTAATGCTAATTTCCCTATGGAATTGACCTACCACTTTATTCTCCTATGGCTTCACACTTTCCCTACTCGGCCAGTATTCTGTTATTTGGAGGGCAAATTGGATAGTCCTCTCAGGGGATGCTAGTGAGGTTGTGGTGGATCCAAGAGGATGGTTCTGTACTGGGTGATCTCAAAAGAAGCAGTGATAGTATGGTCCATGGCAGCCTGGGATGCTACAGAGGGCGTGTGGGGGTGCCCACTGCAACAGGAGCCCCACAGAAGGCTGGTGGGTTGCCCACTTTAGTGTGGAGCACCAAGACCGGTGGGCGGAACTGCTCGTCAAGTAGATCGCTGCAGAGGTGGGGCAGAGGTTTGTGCAGCAGCGTGGAATGTTGGCCAGTGTTGGCCAAGCTGCCTTAGGCTGTGTGAAGCATTACAGCAGGCAGGAAGAAGTCCCCTCAGTCCTGTGGGACCACAGAGGACAGATAAGAGCTCTCCCAGCCACTCAGGTACAATTTCCCCGGGAAGAAGTTGGGTGGGATACTCTGGTGGAGGGTGGCGCTCTCCCAGATGGGTAGAAGGAGGTGTCAATGCCCTAGGCCAGTGGTGGGCAAACTGCGGCTCGCGAGCCATATGGGGCTTTTTCAGTGTGAGCGTGTGTCTCTGAAGTCACATGGAAAACGTGAAGGCTTTTATTTCAGATCACATTGATTTGTTTGGAAAAACATATCTAAGGCTCCTGAGTGATTTTAAAGTTGTTAGGAAGTTCAGGATTAGCTCTTTGGTCTCAAGAGTTTGCTGACCCCTGCCCTAGGCTAAGGGGAGTGATCTGGAGTCTGGAAGTGGCGTGTGAGAGAAAAGGGAAGAGAAAAAGATAAAGAAAATATGCCTGTGACTGTGGTGGAATACAGTGAAGAGAGGGAAACAAAAGTAACAATATAGCTAAGCCCCCATCCCTGACCCTGGGGCTGAAGGGCTTTAATCCCTGCCCGGAGGTGGCGGCAAGTGGTGGCTGTGTTCAGGTAAAGCCCCTGTGCTGACTCCATATGATCCTGATTCCGGCTGAGACAGTGGTGGAGCTAAGGTCAGTCCCTAGCTGGCCTCCACTGTGGTAAGCCCCAACCCCCCAGCTCCTCAAACCTAGTGAATCTGCCTACTTTTCTTACTGACGATTCTGCTGTGACCCAGCAGTGTGGAATTTTCCTCTTGGGAACTCTCCTGCGCCTATTTGTGCGGAGTCCCTATGGTATGTGTTACTCAGCCTACATCTTCCTGTCAGTCCCTCTCAACAGATGTTTTAAGGAGTGAAATACGAGGCATGATTCAAAGGCAACAGATCACTGACAGGTTACAGCAAGACTATTAACATTAACCTTGAAACTGATTTCCTAGTGAGTCGGCACCCTGCTCTGTGAATGTTTGATGTTAACGCATTTCAAACTCAACTCTGGAGGCTAGGGTGAGATTAGTATCATATTTCATATTTGTGTGCTTTGCACCCAGGACAAAGTAGGGGCTTTAATACCAGTCTACTGAACACCTGTCCTGATACAAAGGAATGTATCCAGTGTCACCGTCTGTAACAGTGGTTCTAAAACTTCCTGATGCCACGATCCTTTAATACAGTTCATGTTTTGGTGATCTTCCAATCATAAAATTACTTTTGTTGCTACTTCATAATTCTAATTTTGCTACTGTTATGAATTGGGCGACCCTCAAAGGTGTCACGAGTCATAGGTTGAGATCTGCTGATCTGTAAGATCCCAGGGCCATGAGTATATTTCGAGGCTGACATAGCGGCTTGATCACCTGCAAAGAGTCCGACATCCTTTTTTGGCAGAAAGTGGAACCAGAAATGACCACAGAGCCACCCAACACAGACTACAAAACCCACATCCTACTGAATTACTGTTTACAGAGAGTAGAGGTTTACAGGCTTACAACTCATTTCACTGGGGAACTTATGTACTGTCCTCCTAACGTCTCAGTGAAATATTTTCCTACTGCCAATTTAAGTTGAAACTCTTACATGGGAATTTTACTTCTATGGAGTCTCTGAAGCTTGTACAGAAAAACAAAAGAGCAAACTTTGGGGGCTAGAACCACATCATGCGACATGACATCCCCAAGTAAGATAGGAGTGACTATCCAATGTTGACAAGCATTGCAGCTCCCCACCTTGAAAAGGTCAAAAGAAGAAACATTCAAGAAAAGTGCATACGAAAACAGGCTGTTAGACGTCCCTGAATGGAACTATTCTACAGCAGACAAACCAAAGGGGCTGTATGAAACATGTTAAGACCGCTGACTTTCGCTGCGTATTAATGATGGCAGGAGCACAGTGGGTGCAACCATCTGAACTTACTCCTTCCCGCACCCCCTAGCCCAGCCCAGCTCACGGGTACAATACTGGAGGAGCTATACGAAGAAATGAAAATACCAAGCAGTTAGTAGTCTGTTCCTTTCTGCTCCATTTTATACTGCAGTTGTTAATTTTCTACAGGACAGAATGCACAGATAAAATCAGGCTAGCAAAACAAAAACAAAGAAACCATGCATGACATATTGCTCTAGGCCACACAGTGGGTTTAATTTTGCATGTATCAGACATGCTGTAAGACAGGAACCCTATTTCTCTAGCTGGAAAGAGCAAAAGGAGCCCTGGTGGGGGTGACAAATAACTCATTATGCTGCTAACCATAATGTCGGCAGTTCAAATCAGGTACTCCTCAGGAGAAAACTGGGCTTCCTACTCCCAAAAAATCAGTCTCAGAAACCCATAGGGGTAGTTCTTCCCTGTTGTATGGGGCATGGTGTGTCAGCATTGACTTGGGGGCAATGGCTTGAGCGAGAGGATACGACATAAAAGTAACTGATATTATATTGCATATTGCAGACTGGTGAATTCTAAAGGTTAACTGTCTTATGACAGGTGGTGAACTTCAATGCGACAATGCTAGGGTCTCTGAAATTCATTAAAGTAACCCCAACTCGTTGATTAGAGGCAGCAACAAGGCAAGAGGCATTCAGGGGAGCACTCGTACATCCGTCAGTCATAGTCCTACTCTTTTTGTTGGCTCTACTTTCACAATAATTATCCTCATGGCTACCCAGTTTACTCTAAGTAAGATCTAGATACACCCTATCATCTAAAGGGTACGAGGGTGCTTACTGATCAGAAGAATTGAATGTGAGAATTGATCAGTGAATGGTGAGCTGGTGTTCGCCTTCCTGATCTAGTACAGATGGAGCATCTCTCCTCGGATGTCCTGTTTCTGTAAAAATGATGTGAAAAAAATTTGTGTTCAGTCTAGTGCACTGTACAGCTATTATTTTTTTTTTAATGAATCATTTTATTATTTTTTTGCTTTGTTTTTTGTTTTTTTTGGGGGCATCACTGCTCTCCGGTGGTGGGAGTAGGAGGTCCAGCCCCACTGCTGGAATTGAACCTCTGTCCCAGTGGGCCGCAGTCCCATGCACAACCACTACGCCACCGGGGCTCAGCCCCAGCTATTATTAATGTAGTCCTAGTAGAGGGTTTTCTTGGTTAAAACTGCTGGCTCTTCTCTGTGGTCAGCGACCATCGGGTGGGCTTGGCTTCTTGTTCTACCCCATCGTGACCACTAGTACAACGTTTGAGTTCATTGTTGCTGCTCCTCTATCAGTTTATCTCATTGGGGGTTTTGCTTCTGTCGCCATTGTTGCTACCAAACATAGTGGGCTGTGCCAGGCAGCCGGCTTTCCTAATGTCGCACCCCAAATAAGAAGCCAGATGAGATGCTTATTGCATTTTGTCCCCAAGGAGCATTCTGGCTTTGCCCTCTTTTACTCACTCACTGCCATCCTTTCAGTCCTTTTGGACTCAAAGCCACCCTACATGAACAGAATAGAACTGCCTCTGGGGTTTTGAGACTGCACTTCTTTGTGGGAGGAAAAATCCTTCTTTTTCACCCCCGTGGAGCTGTTGGTGGTTTCGAGCTGCTGACCTTCGAGTTAGCAGCCCAGAGGGTAAGCCAGCAGGTTATCAAGAGAGCGCAGAGAGAATCTGCTTCTTGAATCCAGTAACTCGGTAGGTGACAGCTGTCATTTTCCAAGAGAAAATGCATCATAAAAACAAGCTTGGCACCCCTCCACCAGCAACAAAGGAACCAACCCGACAGCAACAACAAACAATAAGCCAACCAGATCATTGGAAGAGCTGGGGTTGCCGGAGCTCTCAGATTCTGCTGGGGAAGGGTCTGCACCTTGTTGCTGTGACCTCAATTCTGGCTCCTCAAGGCCCTCATGGATGGAGTCGAAGTGTCCCACCGGTGTCTCAAGACAGATCTTTACAGAAGCGGATTGCCATATCCTTCTTGCAGGAAGCTGCTGGAAAGCGCTCACCTGGCAAACTAGCAGGACTCCTTTGGTGGGAAGGTAAACTGGTACATTTCACCACTACTTGATAAGGTGTCCTCACATACAAGGCTCTTCCTGCTGCTTGGTCTACATGCCAAAGAAAATGCCACATAGTCCCATGAGGGAACTCATATAAGAACATTCATTTTAGCTTTCTTGGGTGGGGAGGTCCAGGTCAAACTGAACATGATTATTAAGGAAAAAGCACTTGTTCACAGTTTAGATGCAGAAGAATGATAATTATTTCCTTTCCAAAATGATTCTTTGGTAATAATTTCTAAAATACTTTCTCAACAGTTTCCTACTGAAGTTTAGCACATCGTCTACTTAGAAGCTATATTAAAAAAAATGTCATTCTCACCTGAGTTTTCTTTTTAAGATTTTATAGACTTATCACAAAGAGTTTGTATAATGTATATAAATAACATTAAGAATAATGAAGGAACAGTGCGAAGTATCCAGGAGTCAAAGTTAAAACTAAATGAAGATGCTAACATGACTCCAAGCACAGAATATTAGGCTATGAACTCATTTGAAATCAAATCAATGAAATCTTTTCAAACGGCCAGTGCCACCAACCAGACTTTTCCTGTGGCTGGCCTCCCATTCCTGGATTAACTGCCTTTCAGGTCAGCAAGAAGGGAATAGTAGAGGTGCCCACTCCACACTGAATTAAATGAAAACATGGAAGATGGCAGCAAATGCATTAAGAATACATTTAGCTTTAAAGGGCAAAGAAAGGAGTTCTAAAAGGTGATGATGCTTGAATTATGAGTGCCCCTTACAGTGCCCAATGTGGAAAAACAAAAAGTATTTTCTCTAATTGTTTCCCAATGACAGCAAAACATCAAATCTTAGATGGTGCTAGAGTTCTTCCACAGGGACAAGAAGGAATGCAAGTTCTTGAATTTTGTTTCGATCTAAAGAAAGTAGGGAGAGAATGATAGAGATAAAAATAGAGTAAGAGATAGAGATAGAGATAGAGATAGAGAGAGAGAGAGAGAGAGAGAGAGAGAGAGAGAGAAACAAAAACTAATTTTCCAGGCAGGGAAATACTTATAAAACCTTTTATATGTCAAAGTTATGATTTCACAACATAACACACTAATGCAAAATCCAGTAGCACCTGTAAGATTTAAGTAAATGCTGCCATCACTTAAATGCTTTTAAATATCTGTAAAAGACTGAAGGGAGTGGAAAAAAGGATAAAGTACATTCTCCAGAGAACAATAAATATATTTCAAAATAGAAACTGTATTTTTGTTTTTCAGAGGGTTTTTTGGTACAATATTCCATAGGTGTGATAACTTTGTACACAATGGGTCGATCTCTGCCCTATCCTTCTGGGTTACTTCAAGTCCACATGCTCAGGCTACAGTTCCCATGATTTTCGGATAAAGATATTACCACAGTTTGATCTAAGTATAGATACATTATATAATACTTGTCTCTGGGAAAATCAAATTTCAATATGCAAACTTTTATTTATATAATACAGAAATGGAAAACACTGCAGTAGGCACACAACCTAATTCTGACTCATAGATGATGATTCCTAAATGCTTTCCTACCATAAATGAAATGTTGAAAATATTTTTTAACCAGAAGATTTTATTTATATGTGCACTTGTGTCCACCTTATCCCATATACTGTACATGTCTAATGACAATCTGGGAATTAAAAGGTGCAGCCCTCAAGAAATTGTTAAGTCACTAAAAAGAGAAACAATTAGCCTCTATTGGAGAGGGAAAAAACTCACAAAATTTCCGATTTTAAATTTCATTATCAGTAGGAAAATATTAAAAATAATTTTTCTGTATATACATATGGGTATATGTATATATTGAATTACACATGTCTCACACAGCAATACAATCCAAGCAGAGACATTTGGATGAGTTATTTTCCCATTAAATGACATCTATGTCAAACTTTAAAAATATTGTATTACATCATTAAAATAATTCACTTACCATTTCAACAGCTAACACTGTTGTTCTTTTTAATCTTGAACTCTTCATAACTAACGTCCCTGGCCCCTAATGTCAAAGTCCCTTTTTAAATTAAAAACCTGGTATTCTTTGCTACTCAGAAACCGATGGATAAAATCCCATCTACTTCAAAATCTCATCAATCAAAAGAATTTCATTACCTGATTTATCAGAGATATATCTCGCCTCTGAGCATGTATACCTAAAACTCTTCCCTCTATAACAAGTTGGTGAGAAAATTATCCTTACCATGAAGTTATAGCACATATAAAACATGGTGATCGTGTGGCTTATAGAAACTTTTCAGAGTTTCTGAAAACTCACTTTAGAAACTAACTTTAGAAACAAACCATTTATTTCTCACTCTAATAGAAATTAATATGTATGTACTTACATACATACACATACATATAAAACAAAATTGTCTAGTGTCGAGTAAGCTATTTGTTGAGTGAAAAAATGGTTACAAATAGGTTTCATTAGCTTAATTTTGTACTTAACAATTCAATCATTTGGGGGTACAAACAAAAAAGGTCAGTGCATTTGTAGACTCCATAGAGTCTGATTCCCAAGCATACACTTTAAAAAAGAACCCTCCTCAACATCACAGGCATTGTACAGCAAGAATACATGTACTCTGATGCAATTCCTATTCCCTAAGCAGACGAGACAGCACTTGGCTTACTTGTAAAATAGCTTCTTAAAAGAAAGATATTATATAAAGAAATGCATGTTTGCTAAAAGTCTTTTAAAATTACATCAAAACAACATTAAAACCTGTTCACTGAGAAGAACCTATTGGATTTGACTCCCATTGTGAAATATGCCTAGTTAGCAGTTCAGAATATTGCCTTGTGAGGTGTGAATACAGATGTGGTTGATATGAAGACCCAGGCAGAGTACACGTCTCCATCTCCCACGATCACAATTCAGACAAAGTCCTCGGAACGGCTGTTTGATGTAAATGGATTCCTTTGAAAAGAGCTATACACCTTAAAATGATCTATAATAAACAGTTCCCCAATGACCATTATTATTCTTAAATTGAAATGCATTGATCATTCAGAAAAGATTTCTTGCAAAAAATATAAATAAATGTAACTGCATATTCTGTAAATATACTTAGCATTGCTAGGCCAGACAGCCAAGAACTGGCTGCTAGAGTTCAGTTCTGTGTGTCAAATTTATTAGAAATTTAAAAAGAAAAATTTCTGAGGGACTCAGCTGCCTTCATTAGTTGGCTTTAAAAGGTGTAATAAAGTGGGAGACAATATCTTCTCATAAATACATGGAATCACTATGGAAAACTGAACTCTACAGTGGACAAGATTGGAGAACACCAGAGTGTACCAGAGTGAATTATCTTCCAGTATAAAAAGGGAAGGATTCTATACGCGCAGTTGTAATAAGTCTGTTTCCATTAAAGATGCAGCTCTCTCTCACTCCTGGCAAGAATTAATTGGTAATGGCACTGCTCTCAGCAGTGCAAAAATATCCTGAGAAATTATTCAGATTACAACAAAAGACGGGCTTTCGTCACTAAGGTTTTGCACAGAAACACAGCTCTAGATATCGTAAATAAATTAATTGAAAAAGCGGATAATCTTCACTGTGTTCAACACAATAAGGGGATGTGACCGAGACATTGTTAATTCTCCCATTGGCTAATATCAGAAGAAAATAAAAAGATTGCATTAAATGTCTATTTATAACTTTCTAGTTAACTATGGCCAATAATATACAAGGAGGTAATTTGTAGTTCAAGTTTTTCATCTTTTTGTTCTCCCCAACTAACTACAAGCAGAATTCTAAATTTTACACTGAAATATACAATTCCAATCTTCAAAAGATCCTCCTCCTGGAGGAGTCATATTCAATCTGTGTGTGTGTGTGTGTGTGCACGCGCGTGTGTATGTGTGCAATCTTGATGCACAGCCCAAGCAGCACAACGTAGAGAGACAGTGTATCTTTTAATCTAGTGGCACTGAGATTTTACTTTCCTTAGCTGCATTCTAGTAGCTTGGCCAAGTTATCTCGTAATTCTGTTAGTTCAAAGATCTTTCCATCAAGAATTTCTAAAAGTGTCTTCAGGTTATTGCGAAAAGCTTCTTGTTCATTCTGACTTTTCTCCAGGCGTTGCTCTAAATCGGACAGTTGTCCCTCCAGGTCTTTGTTCCGAATTTCTACTTCCTTTAGAAACAAAAGTGCAACATATAGATCAGTTCATAACTTAGAAAACAATAGATCTTTCTGTAATTACATATCATTGCATCGTGATCATTAGGATGTGCTTATGAATGTCAACAAAACATAACGAGCTTAGATTTGATCATCCACGTGGCTTCATGATGGCTTTATTGTTCATGACTGACTAACTCATCTATCCATCTTTCCACCAAACAAAAATTTCCTGCTTTCTTACTCTGTGCTAGACATCATTTTCAAAACTAAGTTAGAATTAACACAATACCTCCAAACATTAGGAAAGAAGCAGCAAATAAGCCTACAGTCATCAAAGAGGAGAAATAATAAAGATGAGACCAATAATCAATGACAACAGGGAAATTCCAAAGACTAGGAGTTGGAAAGGATGAATAAACCACTGGCAAGTCTACCAAAGGAAATGCATGAGAAGATGAAATAACATAAATAAGAAAGGAAATGAATGAAATTATATAAGAACCAACAGGAAAAAAAAGAATAATAACAACAGAATACTCTGAAAAACTGGACTACAATAAAATTGAAAACCTAGAAGAAACAGATATATTTCTAGAAACACACTCCCGACCAAAACTTACACAACTCATAAAATGAGGATGGATCCATAACAAAAGAAGAAACTTATTAGGTCATTAAAACACTCCCACCAAAAAAAGTCTTGGTGCAATTTCAGTGGTGAATTCTACCAAACACTTAGAGAAGAGCTGAGTACTCCTGGATTCATCTTATGCAGAGAGTATAATTTTAACACACAAACCAATCAAAGCCATCACTAAAAAAGAAAACTATGGACCAACATTAGTCATAAACATAGATGTAAAAATTCTCAACAAAATCTTACCCAAAACAATCCCCCTCCCCATTGCTCTCTCCACACACACACACACACACACACACACTCTCTCTCTCTCTCTCTCTCTTTCTCTCTCTCTCTCTGTCATATCCAAATACATATACACGGTCATAAATATGCATGACCAAGTGGTTTGTAAGGAACTGATCATCAGAAAAACTATCAATGTAATCTACCACATAAAACAAATAAAAAAAATCACACAATCATATTGATCAATATAGAAAAGGCAGAGGACAAAATTCAACACTCATTTCTGATTTTAAAAAACCTTAATGTAATAGGAATAGCAGGGAAATCCCACAACATAATTCAAGAATATACATGCAAAATAAAGACTCAAAATTGGTCTCAGCAGAAACTGAGGGTATTCTCCTTTCAAAGGGGAACCAGACAAAGATATCCTTTATTACCACTCCTTTTCAATATTGTGCTAGAAGTCTTAGCTTGAGCAATAAAGTGAGGAAGGAAAATAAAACATATCCTAACTGGCAAAGAAGGAGAACTCTTTCTATGTTTGAAGGCAATATGATCCCAAAGAATAAGCAATGTAAAGTACTAGAACTAAGAAAGAGTCAGCAAAATGGCAAGGTACAAAATGAACATACAAAAATCAGCTGACTGCTTTACATTAACAAGAACACTGAAAAAAATAAGGAAAATAATGTTATTTAGGATAGCCACTTTAAAAAAAAGATAGCTACTGAAATGAAATATTTAAGAGTAAATCTAACCAGAGACATATATCATCTATCTATCTATCTATCTATCTCCTACCTAACTATATAACTAAATCAAACAAACAAAATACTATAAAACACCATTGGATGAACATACTATGGCCACAAATAGGTTTGTATTCAAACAAGGATCCATCTAAACGAGGAGTCAACCAAGTCCATTCAGAAGAAACACACCAGCTTGTGTGATCCAAAAATGACAATTACATAATTCAAACATGGTGAAGAGAAAATCATCAGAGTATAAATTAGGAACACCCAATTTGTGGAGGGCTATGGAGGATGATGGGATGATGATGGGCCATTTGCAGAGTATCTGGTCAGAATGAGTCACTGACAGATCCAATGCAGTCACAGGCAAGAATCTTGAACATCATTATTATCAGGCAGACACCATTGTGATCTTGATTATGCAGGATCAAGCTTGATACTTGGCTAGTTGACCACCCTACAGACATAATCTGAATTTCGTTCTGAGTGCAAGTACCTCTTACCAGTTCCACGACAGAAATTTTTTCCCTGTGTTTTTCAATGTCCTTTGGGTTTTTTACCTTATTTGAATTTTTGTCTGTATACTATTATGTTTTAATCCTTAACACCTTAGTATGAGTTTGGTTTTTATTGTATTCTGTTTGGTCTCCCACCTGTCAAGTTCTGGAGGAGTAGATGCATAATGATAACTTATACAAGGCAATATAGGGATGTGGGGGGTGGTTGATAGGGAAGGCAAGGGAATTTCAGGAGTAACTAGTGAAGACGGGAGTGGGGAGGGAGCACTAGAACGGATTGTAATTGCATAACTCACCTTAACAGCAATTTAACCACGGGGGGCGGGGGGTGCTCTAAAACTGATATGAGTGATTGTACAATTCTCCTTGACAGAATGAACTACTGAATTTTATGATGTGTAAATTACTTGCCAATGAAACTGTTGGGGAAAAACCAGCTATCTATTTTATTTTTTAACTATGTCTTTTATTATATTAAATCCAAGATAGTTAAATCTATAGATAGTAACAGTTTTAATAATTTTTTTAGGGTTATAGCAGAAGAGGTTGGAGGGAAATAGGGAGCTATTAAAATAGGTATAAAAAAGAAGACAATGTTCTACAATTTATTGTGGTGAGAATTACACAACTCTTTTTTAATATGTTTAAGCCATCGAATTATATGATATGTGAATTATATGCCAAAAAAAACTGTTAAGAATTTTTAAAACGGTTGAAAATAGGAATACTACCAGATCTAGTGTGTCAGTCACCTAATCTGATATCAATTTAAGGATTAAGAGTGGAAGGGTAAAGTCTAGCCTGTCAATCAGGAGATAGCCAATGAAACCTCAGTATGGACATGGCCTTCTCCTGAGAGTTCTCGAAAATGTGGTAATTCCTTCTTGGACACTATCTTTTGACTCACTCCTTCGGAGACATTGCAGCTGACCAGACACATGGAAGCATGCTGACAGACCCTGAGCCCTGGAAACTGGAGAAGTCACACAGAGACCTCTGCCAGCACTGAGATGCTTCTACTGTCACTAGATACACAGACTCTGCACCAACTGACCTGTGATTGTCCTTGTGTCATTGCAAGTGTTTCGTGAACCTGAAGAGGTCTTTGTAGACATATGGTATGGTTTCAGACATATGGGCTAATATTGGTCTTATGGACTTTGACTGAGATGTTTTCTTAATGTACAGTTGCTCTTGTATATAAAACTCTTTCTTGTACATAGAAGAGTTTCTATGGATTTGCTTCTCTAGTCTACCCAGACTAACACGTAGCAATCCCACTATAAGGTATATACTGTAGGGAAATAAGCGCTATGGCATGTATAGATAGATGCACACTGATGGTCACTGCAATACACTGTTCACACAATGAACATATGCAAGTAAGTTAAAAGTGCTCATCAGATGGTAAATGGACAAACTATTGTATATTCACACAATGAAATACTAATTTTGCAATGTTAAAGAATAAGGATGACTGAAAACTATAACAAGGATGAATCTAGAGGGCATTATGTTGGATGAAAAATCAATTAAAAAGGGGAGATATTTTAAGAGACATCAATATCAAAAGTCAAGAAAAAGTCTTTAGGAAAAAAAGAAACATTCTTTAATGGTTACCAAATTGGGAGAGGGTAAATTACTAATTAGAGGATAAATATATATATTAACTTGGGTGAATGGAAAGGCAATATATACTCATGAGATCATCACAAAAGAAATGAAGGCAAAGCCAGATACCTGGAGGAGTAAAAAGTTAAAAATAACAGGGATACATATAATCATATACATAATCTTACAATAATGATAATCTACAATGCGTACACCAATAGCTGAATAGGCATGGGAAGAGGGTATTTCTAAACATGTTATCATATGCTGCAAATATGCCTGTGACTACAGTGTGTATACAGGGTACAAAATTGTGGAATTTCTTAGTTGTAATCGTATTCTGTGAAGCAATGTGTTGCTGGGTCTGGGGCCTCAGAACCATAGCCTTGAAGGACATAAAGATCAACTGGTATAATACGGTCCACAAAGACAATGTTCTGGATTCTGTTTTGCTGAGAATTGAGTGTGGTCTTAAAGACCCTGGAGTGGCTTACTACTGGTCCTTCCCCAGTCTGGAGCAAAGAGGAGTAAAGAAAGTCAAGGGCAACTGGAAACAATCAATTCAACGGACTAATGAAACTATTGCAAGTTAGCCCGCAGGACCCTGAGACCAGTGAAGTAAAAGGTTCCTGCCTACCACTGCCAACTGCTCTGAAAGAGACCTTATCAGAAGGTTCTGGATAGAGTGAGAGAAAAATGTGCATCACAGCTCAGTATTATAAAAAGACCAGACTTCATTGGTCTGTATTGGAACCTCTGAGATTATTGTCCTTCAGCCAGACGTTCAGGACTTGAACTTACCCCAAGGCTTAGCTTTCAACCAAGCAACAGATAGGTCTATAAGGGGTACAGTAACACTGGGGAGCTGTGTACATTTTCAGAATAATCGACCATTTGATATCAAGAGAGCAGCATCTTCCTAAAAGACAAGTTCAGATGTCTAAGAAAGAAAGAAACAGAAATGATAACCATAGGGACACATTGGGGATAAGTGATGCTACATTCTTGGGATTGCAATCAATGACCTGAAGCAAAGTATAGATGGATTGTTGACTAGAAAGTAGGTCTGCCCAATAAATCGTCACCAAATTCACAACGCAGAATTAAAAAGTGAAGTTTTTAAATCCTCTGAATATGCTAACTATTCTGTATTCTTCAATATCAAGTAAGTAAAAGTTGTAGAGCATAGCTCAATTGTTAAAAATACTTCTAAAGATACATCTTAGAGAATTATGAAGCTGGCAATCCCAACAGGCTGTAACTTGAAGAAGAAACTGCAAAAGTGAAGTTGAAGCTGATGACAACAACGAAAGTCTGCTTTTAATTTTTTAACATAAAATGACCTCTGACATCTGTAAAATCAGATAAGCCATTATTCCTTTTTAAAACGTTTCTGGGCATGACAAATCTAATACTGTGACCAAAAAAAAAAGAAAAAAGCAAAAGGTAAGGTAAAGATTGAATTTTGGCCTAATGAAGTTGAGACATTGGCAGAAAGGCAACTAAAACACTTTTAAAAGCTATTCAAGTAAGCAATAAACAGATTATATATATATACATATATATATACACACACACATATATCCTTTCTGGACAGCTCATTTTTACATCTGAGAGGAATTAAGGTACTGACTCAGATGATGTTCAAATAGATGAATTACATAGGGTGATGAAAATATTTTGTATTAGTTACAATAGGAATCAGCCCCGGAAAGTAACATGTTCTAATAAGATTGCATCAAATATAAAGGGTGGTAGAATGTACAAATTTTATATTAAAAGGCAATCTGGCACACATTAAATAAAAATAATGGCACACGCAACTGGGTTACTACCTGTACGCTGTAAGGTACACCCTGGGATAAACACACAAGCAGGCAATCAATCAGCAGGGATTGGGCATTCGAGCACTTTTGGCAAAAAAAAAATATTGTTAAAAATTCAACTTTGAAGACAATTGGGAAATTGGCCTGAATGCATACCAGAAAGGCACAAGCGATTTTGGACCTAGACCCTGAAGTGGAAATGGCGGTAGGCTCTCACGGAAATACCCAAGGGCACAGATGCCCCAAAAGAGCCGCATACGCTCGGGGAAATACAAGGACGGGGTCACAGCCAACATGGTTTCAGCGAAGAAGCTCAGGAAACCCAATCTACTCTCCAAGTGTTTATCAGTAGATGTCACTGTGTCGCTCATGCCTCTCTCTCCTCTCGGAACAGCCTGTTAGGTGAAGATAAGGAAACTGAGAACAGAACCTGAAACCAATAAAATATTCATCAGTTCAGAAGCCATTTTCATGGCGGCTGTAATCTGGGAGCGAGAAAACGGGCCCTGTGATCAACTGTAAAAATTCCACTCGTGACAGCACAGCATGCGATCCTGCCTGCTTCAACAATGCGCTTGAGCGTGGAATGTTTCCAACTTTAAAAACAGACCGAACGTCATTCACCAGGCACCTCCCAGTTTGCCCTCTAAAGCCTTCCTCAAAAAAAATGAAAGGCTCCCTTGTTCTTCCTGCCAACCAGTGAAACCTCAACCATTTTCAAGCAAAACACAACATTCCTTCAGCTATTAAAATCGTGCTGTTCTCTCTAAACGGCATAGCCTACTCTAAGCTCTATCTCTGTTTGTGTAGATTCTATTTGCTGGATAACAAAAGGAATTCAATACAATGTTGACTGTGCTGGTCTATTTTTAGACAGAGAGAATGTGTTTTTAGAGCAGAAAAAGAGTTGGCACAGGGGCTAACAAAAGACAACTGGAACCTTAGTGGGTAACACTTCCTGTTTTCCAACTCTTGTCTACATTTTCCGCTCTTTTCCCTCTTGCCTTCCGTTTATCTGTTCACTTTCATTCTCATCAACTGCTACACCCTTTACAGATAGGGAAGGTACGTGAAAGGAACATCCAGAGGCATGGTTCAACACTAATTAGGAAAAAACAGCATAAGTGTGAGCTAGAACTAGCTAAGTAACTAATGGTACTTTAGAAGGCCAGATGGCATAGGGTGTAGGTGTTGGACTGTTAACCTCAAGGTTGGCAGTGTGAAGTCACCAGCTTCTTTGAAGGAGAAAGATGAAATATCTTTTCCTATAAAGATTTACAGTTTCAGAAATCCACAGGATCTGTTCTACCCTGTCTTTAAAAGGTCATCCAGAGGGAGTTGACTCAAGGGCAGTGAGTTTTTGTTGTTGTTCTGTTTTAGTTCTATAGTAGTTTAAAGACCAATAACTAAATGTAGCAATCCTACCAGGTAGGTAGGGCCATGCTCTGTATTATTAGATAGGCAGCGTAAAACTTTTCAAGTAACTTTTGAAAAATTGCCTAACTATTATCATCATCGAAAGGACCGAACCAACTTCATTTTCTATAAATTTAAATCCTGTATCATTGAATCTGAAGAAAAGCTACAGAAAATTTCCTTGATTGACATTTAATTCATGTCTTAAGTTCTTGTGAGTAAAACAGGTTGTACTACTATTAAATTACTAACCTCAATATATAGTAGGACATATAAGCCATCAGACAAGTACATAGATAGAAACAATCACCAACTAAAGAACACAAGAGTAGCGGATGACCCACTCACAAAAGCAAAACAGAAGGTCAAATGCGCATAAGCAGTAAGAAACAGACAAATCCATATAATGAAAGCCCCGACACACCCAGGAGTGGGCATGAGCACATGGGAAGATATCCCTTTCTTCAGTGGGATGAGAACTGCAGGAGCACGATAGCTAAGAATGCAATCCCCATGAGAATGCACAGTTTTATAGTCCTAAATTTTCAGTTGACACTAAACTTGAAACTAAGGTTCAACTGGAGTACATAATTATGCAAGATCTGTTAGAAAAACAGTGGGACAGACTTTTAGTTTTATATAGCTAGAAGGACATATAAAATAAGAAAAGTTAACTAATCTATCAAGTAGTACAAATGGCTTAGTACAACAGGACAGACAACTTTAAGGAAGAATTATCCTTACTTGATATTAAAACGTGCTGTAAATCCTCTATAGTTAAAGTAGTGCATGAAGAGTTAAGACTAACTGGTGGAATGAAATATAAAGGCCAGAAATAGATGGAAATTGAATATATCAAATCACTAGGGGGGAAAAGATGAGGTACTCAATAAATAGTGATAGAACAACTGGGTAGACACTTAGAAAAATATAAAATTAGATCCATAAAGAATAACAGCCCTCCAAAAATCAGAGATGTAAATGTAAAGCATGAATGCTTGCAAATTCTAGAGAGAAATATGGAAGAATCCTTTTATAACCAGAGAGTAGCAAAGAGCTTTTTTTTTTCTTTTTGAAAAGAGTCTTCTAACATGATTCAGAAACCAGAAGTAACAAAAGGAAAGGATGACAAATTCAATTTACATAAACCACTATCAACACCATAACCAATGTCAAAACACAATGATAAACTAGAAGAAAATATTTGTAACATGTAAAGGATGGATACCTCTAACACATAAACATCTCTTCAAATTGTTTGGGAAAAGGACCAAACACTATAGAAAAAAAAGGGGGGAAACATGATGAAAAGACATATACAAAAAGAGAAATAGCCTTAAAACTTGATGAAAGAAGTTCAATCTCACTAAGTAAGAAACACATTGCAGGGGCAGTGAGTTATTTAATGTCTCTTTTATCCAAAATTTCTCGCTTCCCGCAAACCAAAGGACCTTTGTAAGAAGGTGGGGGAAGATACTGAGTGGTTGGGAACAGGTTCCCAGGAGTGCCATCCTGCTGTGTGTAAAATGAGCCCGCTGCAAAGCAGAGCCCAGGAGCACATCATCTGAACCCTACATTCCTGCATAGAGAAGGTCCTGGGATCAGACGACAGCTGTAACATCGGAGAAACAGCAGTAGAACCAGGAAGCAAAGCAGGGAACAGAGTGGTGGACTTTCCAACCCACAGAGACAGTTAAGGTGAATGCTGTTGTGAGGAGCCTGGCTTCCAGGGAGGGATTGTCTCTGGTCACTTAATTGGGGAAGTTGGTTTTGCTACCCTGGGAAGCAGAGCTGAGTGTTTTGAGTCGAAGCTTACTGGAGTGAGGTATCTCTAGGCATTTAATTTTGGGAGTTGGGCTTACTGCCCCATGGAGTTTGCGCTGAATGCCTTCAGGTTGAGGCTTACAGCAGAGTGATGTGCCCCATTTGGGCATTTATTAGCAGATCTGAACCTGTGTACCATGTCCTAATAAACACTACCCTGAGCCTTTCTCAGGTACATTCCAACTAAACTTGCCTAATAAATCCTTTTTTTTTTTTTTTTTTGTTATTTTTTTGGCATCACTGCCTCTGGTGGTTGTGGGCACTACCCAGTGCTGCTCTTGAGAGCTGCCGCTGGGTTTGAACCACCAAGCCAGCGGGTCGCAGTCCCACACTCAACCACTTATGGCACCAGGGCTCAGCCCCAATAAATTCTTTTAATCAGGAATTTTGTCACTGAGTTTCGGTGTAGCTATTGCAACGGATATTAGAATCCAAAGAATTGAAACAGAGAGCATTCATTAAGACAGTGCACACATGCTAAAACCGTCATTTCTTACATATCACATATACTGGCCCAAATGAAAAAAACATGAAAACATATTGTGTGGGTGAGACTGTGGAGAAACATACCTATAATGCTGGTGGGAGTGTGAATGGAACCACTTTTGATGGAGATGAATTGGGTACTATTTAACATAATGACATCTCTGGGGATACTATATATTATGGATTAAATTGTGTCCTGACTCCTATACTTGTGAATGTAATGCTGTTTGGAAATACGGTTTTCTCTGTTTTTTCAATGACATCAGAACCACGTAGGGAAGGATGTAAATGGAATCACATTGGTAAAGTTAGACAAGAAGCAGCTTAGATACACAGGGGAAGGAGGAGGGAGTAGAGACAGACCTTCAAAAAGTCAAGGAACCAAGGGATGCTCAGGACTGCCACCTACAAGTAAGGACTTGATAGAACACAGAGCTCGATTTGGAATTTTAGCCTCCAGAAGTATAAGAAAATAAATCCCTGCCCTTGAGAGCCACTGACTTATGGTACTTCTGGTAGAGTAGCATTAGGAAATTAAAGTACCATACTTGACTAAAGTTTCTCTATGAAAGTATTGGAGCTAATATAGAAATCGTGCTTAAAATATGACTGAATCAACAGGGATTAAGAAGACAACCCATTGCCACTGATTTTAACGCATAGCAACACTCTACAGGATATCTAACTAAGACTTGCAAATTTTTATAGGAGTAGATGGCCTCTTTTTACTCCTTTGGAGAAGCTGGTGGGTTTGAACCAGTGACTTTGCAGTTAGTACTGTAATATGCCTAGCCCACAAGCCACAAGATGAAGGGGAGAAAACAGTTGAAATAGAAACAAAAGAAATACTAGATGGATTTGTCCCATTTCTCCCAGTCTTGACTAGACATTTCAGGTTTTAATTCTATACTAGTGTTTCTCCCCTGGATACCATTGACATTTGGTTTGGATAACGTCACCCTCAGCATACGTGCACCCTCTACCTACTAGACACCAGTAGCACCCATCCTAATGGTGCAGGGGACAAACTGTTATTAAAATAAAGCAAACTGGTGCTGAGCCCCGGTGGCGTAGTGGTTGAGTGCGGGACTGCGGCCCACTATCTTGGCGGTTCAAAACCAGCAGCAGCTCTCAGGAGCAAGGCTGGGTAGCTCCCACAACCACCAGAGGGCAGTGATGCCCCTACCCAAAAAAAGTATAAAAAAACTAAAACTAAAAGAAAAAAAGCAAACCAAAATGGAGCTCATTTTCTCCAGGTGGCTGAATGCCAGTGATGATGAGAAGAGGGGCTAGGAAATACTTTGTTTCACACAAGGAGCTTGTTTTCTTTACGAAGTCGCCCTGCTATCACAGAACTTGGTGGTCAGGGTCGTAGGCTTGAGACAGTCATTGTCTCCATTTGAACTTAGGTTGGGGACTCTCATCTTTCTCTTTAGAGGAGAACAAGAGTGATTGTGCCATTATGACTCTTGTCAAAAGGAAATGAGAGGATACAAGTAAATTGCCGAAGCTCTGGTACATAGTAAGTCCTCAGTGTTGACCATTGATATATAATCTGGATCAATCTGTGGGTCACGACCCCTTTGGGGAGGAACAACCCTTTCACAGGGGTTGCCTACTCATAACAATAGCAAAAATTGCAGTTATGAAGAACAATGAAAATAATCTTATGATTGGGGGTCACCACAACATGAGGAACTGTATGAAAAAATGGTGGCATTAGAAAAATTGAGAACCACTGATCTGGATCATAGGTTTCCAAACTTATCTGGCCTACCGCCCCTTTTCTGAAAGAAAAAAAAATTACTCAGTGCCCTCCAGGCAGTAAAAAAATTTTGTACTATTAATGTAGACAAGGCTAAAATGTAGGGATGTGCTTTTGTAGCCCTGCCCCTACCCCCCACCCCATCTCTGAAGAGGGTGGTATTGCACACTTTGGGAGAGACTGAGAAGACCCTCCTTCCAACCTAAGTCCTACGGTTCTACGGATCACTCTATCCCAAAGTCCTCACTCTCCTGTGTACTGATTTCTCTTTCAAAATTGAGGCAGCTTGCCTGAGTCAGCTGGCAAGACTTTGGTCGTGGATTTCCAAAAATCTTCCTTAGCCATGTCAGATTACCACTGACAAAAATGGACGGACGGATGGAGACAAACCGTGATCAGAAAGCAGACTATTTATGCAGAGAAAAGGGTGCAATATAAATCAGAGTGAGCGCAACAATGCGATAGCTGGCATCAGTGGTTCTCAACCTGTGGGTCGTGACCCCTTGGGGGTCGCCTGATTCCTAACAGTGGCAAAATTACAGTTATGAAGTAGCAACAATTATAATTTTTTGGTTTGGGGGGAGGGGAATCGCCACAACATGAGGAACCGTATTAAACGGTGGCGGTATTAGGAAGGTTGAGAACCACTGAACTAGATTGTCCTGTTTCTACTAAGGCAAAGTCATTGCTGTGATTGATATATTAATTCAGTGTTTTAAAAAGAAAATGAGGGTGTTCTTATACTGAATGAAATCCATTTGAGAATTTTTCTTTAAACTTAAGGTATTTTTATACTAAAGTTAGAAAAAATGTTCCTATCATTTCCTATAGGTTATTTATAAATAATCCATCTATACGGATCATAAACTCTCCAGAGAAGGTTGTTGGGTAACAGCTGAAACAGCAAAGATTAAGCATGGATCAAGTCCTGGAAAAGCAAACGTGACAAAGAACCTGCCAGACAGGAATTAGGGAAAAAGTCATTACTACGAGAAAAACCTGATTGTTGTCTCTATGCAGAGATGTACAACAAATTAGCTCACCTGTAACTTCTGAGTCAAAGAATCCCTTTGTTCTTGTAGTTCTCTGGCATTATCAATTTCTTGTTTTAATCTTTCTATTTCCTAGAAGAAGTAGAATAATACAATTCACAATGACTTTAGACTCCATCAAGGGAAGGAGAGGCAGTATGTTTCTCTGAAATTATTGTCTCAGTTCTAGGAAACAGAGATGATTTTAAAAGCATCTATTTATTTTGACTTTTAGAGGGAGGAATTCATCCAATAGTGAACCTCTTCAGAGATGTGCTGTCTAATTCCGTACACTCTTGAGGAATAAATAAGTCTAACTTGGTGGCTGGGACATAGCACGGCTCAGAAACAATTGTATGAACTCAGTGACATTTTGACTTCCAGCCCGAATGTCCTAAATGGACTGAATGTGTTGACTGGAAGCAACAGCTTGTCAAATTTATTTGGTTTCTAATGGTTTTGATGCTGATCATACAAATACAGTTCTCATAAAAGGCAACAGGCAGTGTCTCTAATTGCAGTTCCACAGTTCCTAACAACAGAAACAAGGAGAGGGGGAAAATGAACATGCTGAGTGCCACTCCAGGAAAGGATCCTCCTAAAAATTATTCAACTTTTCCGTAAGTATCTTTATTTGTGACACAGACTCAGTCTGAGCTAAATGAGCCGTATTACTGATGAGCGAAACGGAGCAAATACCTCTTCCTTCACTTTCAGTGTTTCTTCCAATTCTTGTATTGTCTGATTCAATTCTGTCTTATGGGTATGCACTGCATTTGCTTGGCTACTAACACATTCAAGCTCAGTCACCTAAAAGAAAATGAGAACATAGGTGAAATTAAATGACAATTTCAAAGGCATGATAGAATAGAATACATCATGCTCTCTCCTGCAACCCAGCTGACAAATGTTTGGAATCCTAACCCTGAGAGCTGTAGATGAAATACTCTTGGCAACAGTTTTCATGGTTATGTTAATAAGGTCACACCCATACAGGGTGGTTTCTAAATCTAAGCAATTCTTCGCTATAATAAGATGCACATTAGACACACAGAGAGAAACAGGATGACAGATGTATTTCCAAGCCCAGGAACTCCAGAGATGCTGAAGGAGACAAGGAAGAATTCCCTCTAGACACCAGAGTCTAGCGCTACACCAGGAATGTGGACTTAGAGTCTCCAGAACTATAAGAAAATACATTGCTGCTCTTGAAAACCACCCACGTAGGGTATTTATGTTTTGGCCGTATGAAGCAACCACAACAGGGGACTTCTTGCTGAAGACAGAGTGCACTTAAATGTGTTTGGGGATTCTCACACATTCCCATAGAACAGATTTAAAGATTTAAGACATTTAAGACAAAAGAAAAAAAAAACTAATGGAAGCAGTTACTTATATCAGTAAGAAAGTAAGGGAAATTAAGTGATTTTAGGACAGCTGAGAAGCTATCAAGAAGGCCAGCCTATGAAAAACTTTTCTGTGAAAATGCAACATCATGATTGTTATTTGTCTCTGAAATCTTCAATCTTCAAATTAAGTATTGGTTTTAAAAGTTCCCCTGTGGAACTATGAATTCTTCCCCTCAAATTTCAAAAATGTAAAAGAATCTCAAAATATGCTTACCACATAACTTAAATCAGCCTGTTATAATGATTTCAAATTGATAGTACTTATTATGAAAAACAGCATTTTTTAAAAAACTGATTAAGAATTTACTGAGGGCTTAAGAAGCAATTTAACAATTTTTAAATTTCAAATTTTTTGAGAGAAGGTCATTGTCCCTGAAAGTAGTATCATTCAAAAAGAGAGTCAGTATTGATAGATAGGAAAATAAAAACACACAAACCATTTTTTGTGCCCGTCAGGCTCACTCACAGCATAGTTTAGTGGACAGTAAATAGTAAATTAAGAAAGAGGAGTAAACCTTTCTCCTCACATTTTCAAATGTCCAATTGTCCAGAATTTCACATTCAGTCACTCCACCTCGGTTATTTTCCATGCCCGCATTAAAAGCCTGTAGAGGTTCTTATCACCCATGTCCAAACAAAAGCAAGACCTCCCGGTACACTCAATAACAACTTATGCCTATCAGTTTTCATTGTACAGATCTTTGTGTGGTTCCCTATCTCCATGCCTCTCTATGACGCAGTCCTCTTTACCCTCACTCACTGCCAGCTAGTCCATGGGAACTCAGAGTGAAGGGTCACTATGAGTGGTCAGGGTAGAATGGTCCCTCATGGCTTAATATTTATCTCTTTTCATTGTTCCCACCCGCCGTCCAAAATAGAAGAAATTCCTTAAGGGGTGCTAGTTCTGGTAATTATGAAGTTTTTCATTAATTTTTTGTTTGTTTTTTTGGGGGGACATCACTGCCCTCTGGTGGTCGTGGGAGCTACCCAGCCTTGCTCCTGGAGGGGTGCTGCTGGATTTGAAACCGCCAAGCCCTTGGGCCGCAGTCCTGCACTCAACCACTACACCACTGGGGCTCAGCCCTTTCATTTATTTTTTTAATGAGACTAATCTTTCTACAGGTAATAAAGGCAGACATTGCACCAAGCATAAAATCAACTGTCAAAAGCCCAGGCAAGAACTGAAAGCAGGCCATCAGAGTGAACGAGACACAGATTTACACATCGTTTCTTAAGGCTCTTGCCGGTTATCTGGCTTTTGGTCAAACAGAAATCTTTAGTCATTACCCTGTAAAATCTGAGGATTTTTGGAATGTCTCAAAAAGGGGGGGGGGGGACAGCTAAGAACTGAAGAGCAGCTATGAAAAGAAGTCCACAAAAATGCATATAGACCCCACTCACATTTTTCGCGGAACCTGTAACTGACTGTGTGCAGTGATACCTAAGGATGAAAGCTGAAAAACTAAGTAGTGGCAATCAGTGCTTACCATAAAACAGACAGCAGTAAGTTTGAATCCTGCCAAATTAGAGTCTCTTGGGAAAGATCTCAAGTTTTCCACTGAAACCTCCAAAGTCAAGATCTTAGAGCCTGACAGGCACAGAGTGACAGGAGCCACTCCTAGGACTAAGGGCAACATCGAAGTGAACCTACCCTAAAGAAGCCTAAAACCATGTCGCCACAAATTCAAGTTAATGCTTAAGTAATTTACCTGCTGAAACACAGCTAAACACTACTGAGAGCAAGACAACAGAAGCTATTATTTCTATAACTCATTTACAAAGCCCATTATACAATTGAAGATGACTAGACATGCGAAGAAACAGGTACATTTCATTGTAATTAAGATAAACATCTGTCTGTAGGGTCGGACTCACAAAAGATGAAACACTGGAATGAGAAAAAACAACAACTTTGAAGTAACTATAATAAACATTTAAGAGTTAATAAGATAATATGAATGAGGCAATAAGTCTCATGAGTCTTAGAAATTATAAAATAAGAGCCAAATGAAATTATAGAACAGCAAAATATAATATTTGAAATAAAAAATAATTCAATAGCCTTAACAGTATATTATTCACAATAGAATAAAAGTTGAGTGAACTTGAAGGGTGGGCAATGAAAACAACTGAAGTTGAAAGCATACAGTGAATGAGCAGAGATGGAAAGTGCTATGGAGTCCAATTCCTGGGTAAGTTAGAGTCCAGAAAGACAGGAGAGAGGTACTAGGGCAAAAAAATAAAATAACAAAAGACTGGTTGAAAAATTTCTAATGTGATTTTTAAGATGGGGGAGGAGAGGAAGATATGGCAATCCACAGAACTAGTAAGCTCAGTATGCCCTTTAGGATAAATAAAAAATGAATACTGAGAAATTATACTTCTAACTAAATTATTAGAAACCAGTAATGAAATTAAAAACATCATAAAGACAGATGGAAAAAAATGACACATTATGTTCAGGTAAAATAGCAACAAAAATGACTTATGAGAAACAGGCTTTAAGGCCTTTAAGGACAGGAGGTTAAAAAAATTCTAAAGTTCTGGAGAGGAGACGGGGTAGAAAGGGGCAACAGATTACAAGTATCTACATAAAATCTCTTATGGAGATTATCCGGGGGACGGACAACAGAAAAGTGGTTGAAGGGAGATGTTGGACAGTGTAAGATATGACAATCTAATGATAATTTATAAATTACTAAGTGCTCATAAGCGAGGGAGGAGGGGAAAAATGAGGAGCTGATACCAAGGACTCAAGGAGAAAGAAAATGTTTTGAAAATGATGGCAACAAATGTACTTGATACAATGGATGGATGGATGGATTGTGACAAGAGTTGTATGAACCCCAAATAAAATGATTTTAAAAAATTATAAAATTCTTTAACCTGCACAAACTATCTTTCATAGATGACTAGGAGATAAAGATATTTTTCAATATACAAAATCTCAGAGAATCTGTAGCCAGTGTATGATTACTTAAGTGCAAAAAAAAAATGCTTTAGGAAGCTATTCAAACTGGAAGAAAATAACACTTGATGGTAATTTAGATCTATAAGAATGAAAGAAGGAGGAAAATATAAAAAATGTGAATAGATTAACATTGCCAACTTTCTTTCTCTACAAATATTTTAAAAATTGTTCTTTTTGAAAAATAACAATAAAACCAAAAAACTAAAATCGGTTACTGACTCAATTTAACTATATGATACTCAAGTATCAAAATTAATGTCTTCAATAATTATACCATGTATATAATTGCTCCCAGCAGAAAAACAAAAATATTTTGTTTTTAAATAATGCTTGTTCAAAGAAGGGAATCCTTAACCAGATATCATGTAATTAATAAGCAACAGAATCGAATTTGAAATGAGATCTTTCTTCGACATATAAAGCTATATAACTTCATTCCCATAAATTGTGGAAAGCAGTTTTAACTACACAGCCACATAATACAACTTGTATATATTCTGATAAATGACGGGGGTTCCCTGGAGGTGTCCCTGTGCTGAAGCTGAATCTACATGCAATTGTCTTCTGGAGAAGGAAACCTGTTGGCTTGGCTGCAGGTTCCTATGGACAGCAGCCCGGAACATACTCGCTTGTGCAGACGTTCTGCTTCCTCTTGATATGCAGCGAGCTGCTGTTTCCATTGTTTCACATTGGCAGTGGACTCCAACAGGGCTGCAGTGAGTTTGGCATTATTTCCTTTGAGGGTAGCCAGTTCAGCCTCCCAATGTTTGCTGATGGCTGAACTAAAATACAAGAAAATAAAGAGAAAAATCTATCCATTACATTGAATATTGTCACTTTGAAGAGATAGCATTCAGTTCTATTATAGGATTTATAGTCCAAGAATGTGTCAAAGACAATCCCCCCCCCCCCCAAAGGAATAAAAGCCAGACAATTTCACTGAAATGTTCCTTCTAAAGTAAACTGGGCAACTAAAGGAATACAAGAAGCACAGAATCTAGGTTTAACATGGAACCGCTCCAACTTTCATTATGACAGACTGAGGCAGCTGTAGGAGAGTTTCTACCTATTTTCCTTTGCGGAATAAACAATGCAACCTGAGGAATACCTGAAAACAAAAGCTTAGCAGGGTGCTATAATCTTCAAGAGTATAAAAGTCCAATGAACAATTTTACTTCAAAATGAAACTGCAATGTCAGAAGGTTTGGGATATGTAATATAGCATTTTCTTTTAAATGGATTCATTCAATCTTCTTCTGTATTTTAAAATGTCAGAAATATAACAGTTTGCTCTAAGAAACTTATTTCATATCATACGATGGGCTAGATCTAGAAACCGATTCTAATGGCTTAATTTTATATGTAATACCAAGATCATGTATAGAAAAAAAACTAAAGCAATCACCTTTTCCACATTTAATGTTCTACTTGATAAGTTATCCAACTTAAGTACCTCAACCAAGACCATTTTCTATTACGAAGACAATTAAATTAATTGGGAAGACCCCTCTCGAAATTTCTTTCTTAACTTTCAAATGAAGAAAGAAATGCTTCATTTGGAAGAAGAGGTTATTGTCTTTTCTCATTATTGAGTAGTCTATTTCTATTAGTGCAATTCTACTAGTCTGGTCCCATTAATTAACTAGTGATTCTTACAGCTTTCTTTAATCAGTTTTTTTTTTTTTGCAGCTGTTAAGCCATGAACACCACAGAACAAAATATAAGTAATTTAAATTCTGATGGATATATATTTATTGCAATTTAAGTATATATATGTATAACATAAAAGAATACATGCACAATTTCCATCATCAAAAATTCCAAAGCTCAGCAGCAGCACATCAGATGTACAGGTATCATAGGCCCACCCAGAGATGATGCTATACTTAGAAGGATGGCATATTCTCAATGCAATCCTGAGAAAATAAGGAACAGTTCTCAAAGTAATCATGAGAAAAGCCACCATGAAAACCTAATTTGAGATAGAGTCTACCATATAACCAATGGATACCTTCAAAAATATCAAGAAAAAGAAAGATAAAGCAAGACCAAGGAACTACTACTGAATGAAAGGGACTGTGTAGAAACTGAAGGGTCAGTGTTGGCGCAGTGGTAAAATTATTGCTTTTCACATGGGAGAGCTGGGTTCAATTCCCCAGCGAATGAACTTCAAGCATGGCTATTGATGGAGGTGTGAGTGCTCTGATAATCATTACCAGGTGTCAAGAGAGTTTCTAAACAAAGACATATTTTGGGGGGGTGGGGTGGGGTGGTAACATTAGGAAGAAAAGGCCTAGAGATGTACTTCAAATACCAGCTAATAAAAACTCTAGTTCAAAATGGTCTGATTTGTAGTCAATCACTAAGATGGCCCAGCACAGTGCAGCATTTTTCTGTTGTGTTTGTGGTCACCATAAATGAGGGGTCCCACTGGACAACAGCATCAAAAGAATAGAAGTGATTGAGTGCAATGTAGGATCCTGAATAATAGAATTCCGCAACAGAAAAGGATCATAAAAGAAAACATGAAATTCAGAAAACATGAAAACCCACTGCCACTGTCAATTCTGACTTACAGGGACTCTGTAGGACAGAGTAGCATGGCTCCTGAGGGTTCCTTAGACTGTAAATCTTTCTGGAAGCAGATAAGATAACCTCATCTATCTCCCAGGAAGCAGCTCCTGGGTTTCAACCATCAACCTTATAGTTAGCAGCCCAGTGCCAAACGCATAGCACCAGCAAGCTCCTCACTTTAGTACTGCATCGATGTTAGGAGTGTTAGTTTTCTAACTGTAGCAAGTGCATGTGATTAGGTAAGACATTACCATGAAGGGAGGTTGGGCAAGGGCAACATCACTACTCTCTGTTGCTTTTGCAACCTTTTTCTACGTCAAAAATTAGTTTAGAATGAACGATTTAAAACTTTTTTTTAAGTTCACTGCTTAAGAAAATTTCATCAGAATGTGAAAGGGCAGAATCCAACAATAAGGTAAAGCTATTAATAACCCATTTCCATCCTCAAAAATAAAGTTCCTCTCTATTTCTTCTTTTGTGCGATGAATGTTCAGATTCAGATTTGCCAAGCAGAATGCACCCTATTCTACCTTACAAAGATTCGATCTTGTCTACACAAATTACAAAGTTTGTTTTTAAACGATCTATTAATTTTTTCCGTTAAGAGATAAGATTTATTGAAGGCATCCTTCCATCTGATTTTCTGCCATGGGGTATTTACAAATGACAACTGGAATCTTACTGAACTAATTTAAACCCTTGAAACATGCAAACGTGAAATCCCTTTAAAAGCAACGAGAATAAAAAATGACTTGGAGCTTATAATTCTACAATCCATTTGTCAAAAGTTACACAATTATAAACAGGATTTCCAATTGTCTTTAGCAGGAAAAAGAACAAAATCGAGTGTGGTTCTGTACTTTGCTTTGCTGCGTTTTATTCTATACTCTCACACTTATTTCTATTGAGTTAATTCTGACTCATGGCGACCCTACAGGACAGGACAGAATTGCCTGTGTGTGCTTCAAAGACTGTAACCCTTTATGGGTGTAGCAAATCATACCGGTCTCCCAGGAGTGGCTAGTGGTTTCAAATTGTTGTCCTCCATGGCAGCAGCCCAATTTGTAACCACTATGCCACCAGAGCTCCTTATTCTATTACTTTTACATGTAGCAAAATCCACTAAGAATTAAAAATCTCACACCAGCCTGTGTGACCACAAGGTATCGAAGGTATCAGGTATAAAGCATCAAAGAACTAAACATTTTATCACTGTAAATGAAGGGGAGTACAGTTTGGGGACCCAAAGCCCAACAGCAGGTGAAGTGACATCCCCTTACAGAAGGGTCGTGGGAGGGAGACCAGCCAGTCAAGGTACAGTGTGGCAACAATGAAATATGCAACTTCCCTCTAGTTCTTAAATGCCTTCCCTCTCCCACCCCTGCCCAACTATCATGATCCCAATTCTACCTTATAAATCAGGCTAGACCAGGGGATGTACACTGGTATGGATGGGAGGCGGAAACATGGGGAATTCAGGACAGATGATCCCTTCGGAACCAGTGGTGAGAGTGGTGGTACCAGGAGGGTTGAGGGAAGGTTGAGTAGAAAGGGGGAACAAATTGCAGGGATCTACATATAACCCTTTCCCTGGGGTAGGACAACAGGGAAGTGTGGAGGGACACATCGAACAGTGTACGATAGGCCAAAAATAATGATAATTTGTAAATTATCGAGGGTTCATGAGGGAAAGCGAGTGGGGAGAGGGGAAATACCAAGGAGCTAATACCAAGGGGCTAAGAACAAGGAGGATGCTTTGAGAATGATGATGACGGGCTGAGCCCTGGTGGCATTAGTGGTTGAGTGCGGGACTGCAGACTGCGGCTCTCAGAAGCAGCACTGGGTAGCTCCCATGACCATGAGAGGGCAGTGATGCCCGCCCCCCCCAAGAAGAGAATGATGATGGCAACAAATGTACAAATGTGTTTCGCATACAACAGATGTATTATTGATTGTGATAAGAGTTGTATGAGCGAGTCCCCAATAAAATGATTTATTAAAAAAAAGTCAAAAATCTAAATCTGTAACACAGTCTACATTAGGTTTCAATTCAATCATTATTTATGAGACCTTGGATAACCATTATGACCCTCAATTTTCCTATGGAAAAAGAGATTAACCTAGATCCACACTGTCCAAATGTTAGCCATTAAGCTACATGATTTTATTATCTTTGTGCCCAACAATCACATGTGGTGACCGTTAGTAGCTACTATATTAAACAGTGCAGAAGCAAACAATCGTTGCACAAAGTTCAATTGGACAGAGCTATCCTAGATAATCTCTACATTTCTGATTGGCTTTTTAATTCAATCACTAGAGCTTTGTTTCTCCACCCCATCCCCCGCCCCCCCAATACCCACACCACACAACCTACAAACCACATTTTCCTAGGCTGAAGTACTTATCTCTTGTTTTAGCCAAGCTGGTTTTTTTTTTTGTTTTTTTTTTTTTTTTGGTGGGGGCGAGGGAGTGATGTCTCTTCTCTCCAAGATTCTCATTTCTTATGAATTTCTACCCTAACTTCTCTGTATTTAGATTCTTATCTATAAGACTGTACTCATCTTCTCAGTTAGTATCTTCAAGTAGTACCACCTATCCCTCCACTTTCTAAAGTAGCCTAGTACTTGCCAATCTGTGCGGTTGTCTTCCAGAGGAGAGTCTAGAGTGGAGATTGAACAGTGAAAGCCCTTTCACAATCCAATAAACCAAAGTATGACTCCTTTAATATGACATCCTGGAAAAGGGAAAACCATAGGGACAAATCAGTGGTTGTTAGGGGCTGAAAGGAAGGCTGACTATAAAAAAGTATAAGGGGATTTTTTTCGGTAGGATGATAGAACTCTTATTTACCTTAATGGCTTAGTTACACAATGCTATGCATTTGTTGTATTCATAAAGATGCACATCAGAAAGGGCAAGTTTTTCCTCTCAATCAAAAATAAATGAAAAAAATCTAGGGACTCCTAGATGCTCTTTCTGGGAGGATTACACATAAATAGAGGACCTGGAAAGTCAGGTTTTCTTAAACTGGTTGAATGGTGTCTACACTGCTCATTCATGCTTGTGTTTGTTGGCATGGGAAGTCTGGGTGGGCAGGAAGCACAGGGCAGTTACATACAATATCAGAGTCGAAATACAAGGAAGGAGGTGAATGGGCAACTGGAGATGGTGATAAGATGTTGAGTAGCTAGAGCAGGTAGGATTGAAAAGGCAGGCATATGCAGAAATGAATGGGATACTGATAGGGCGTAATGAAAAAGTGATTTTGGGCAAAGGAAGCCCAAAGTGAGAACTCGGGTTAAGAAGGGGACCGGGAGAGGAAGGTACAGTCTTGCTACCCAACAGATTTCTATTTACTTAATTTTCAAGAACATTTCTGATTCTCTAGATATATTAAGTAGTGAGATAGGACTACAGATAAGCTGCCTAATGGACCCCCAGAAACTTTTCTTCTGTGCTCTGTTCAGAGCCCCAAAGTTCTACTGATCGTACTAAACAGGAAAATAACTGCTGAAGAAAATTTCCCTATCAGATCTTTGTATGTATATTATGCATAACAATTATGTGCAGCAGTATAAGCCATAACAATTTAAAAGTAATAATTTTGAAATGAATATTGTTTTTTTTTAAATTTAATGTTATGTTTATATGCTTCTAAATTTTCTCACCTTTGGTGCCAAGGTAAATAAAACTATTTTAAAAGTGCTTTTGAAGTTTCAACCAAAAGTTTCTCTCCGTGGGTAAATCTGAATCTCTCAGAGAACAATCTTTCTTCTCTACTTTATGAACGGTTCCTTTAATAATCTTTCTAAAGCACCATAAAATACCACTAATAAAATGTTTGGTTTTTTTTGTCAACTGGGTACTCTAAGTTCTACACAAGCTAGCTTATAGAGTTCAAATGTATCCAACCTTGTCTATTTTTCAATATTTTCACAATAATCTTGAAAATAATGTTTCTTTTCCTTTTTTAAAATAATGTTTACAGTCTGCCTCAATCAACTCTGTCTTTTACAAAGCTCCTACTTCTAGGCCCTCAACCCTCCTCCTTCGTCCTCAGGCCTTCCAGACTGTTCAGAGATGCTTGAAGAACTCAACAAAATACCAATCCAAGTCAAACTTAGCACATATTTATATTCAGAAAAGAAACATTTTAGCAATTTGTAATAAGAGAGTGCTTCTTTTAATGGAAAAAATGAGAAAATAACATTTCTTTACAACACTAAGATCTCACAATCTCCACTACAATGATTTTTAGCAGTAATTAATGAGACGAATTTCACTTTTATACAAAAAATGCTAAGTTAGTGTATCATACATTTCATAAAGACTTAAATGTTAAGGTGATGGGATTTGTTGGGTGCTAAATTGTGGGAGTATACATATAAGACAAGTCAGCTATGCATTCATTCAACAGTTCAAACCAAAAGTGGGTCCATAAGTTAATGTGGTGAAGAAAGCTGCAGGTGTCTGGTTCTAACAAGATATAGTGTCTGGGGTCTTACAGGCTTGCAGTTAAACAAGGGGCCATCTAGTAGTGAAGCAACAAAGCCCACATGGAAGAAGCATACCTGTGTGATCACAAGGTACCGATGAGATCAGTTTTCAGAAGACCCCGAAACAAACAACCATTTCTATGTGAGCAAGGCCGGTCAGAATGGGGACCCAAAGCCCATGTGTAGACAATTGGTCACCACCTCACAGAAGGGTCACAGGAAGGAATGAGTCAGCCACGGCAGAGTGTAGCACTGACAAAGCACACAGTCCACTAGTTCTTTAATGCTTGCTGGTCCCCCACCCCCACCATGACTCCAGTTCTATCTTACAAACCCGGCTAGACTAGAGAATGTACACTGGAATAGGTAAGAATCCAGGACAGATAAAGCCCTCAGGACCAATAATGAGAGGAGAGATACCATGAGGGTAGGGGGGAAAGGCTAACTCATCACAATGATAGGGATACATGCCCCCACCCCTGCCCATGGGGGTGTCAAACAACAAAAACACAGGAGACAGTGGATGGTGTAAAACATAAAAATAAAAATAATTGCTAAATTATCAAGAGTTCATGAGGGTAGAAAGGTGAGAGAGGCAGGGGGAAAATGAGGAGCTGATACCAAGGGCTCAAGTAGAAAGAAAATGTTTTGGAAATGATGGCAACCTATGTACAGCTGTGCTTGATACGACTGATGTATGGATTGTTCTAAGAGCTGAAAGAGCCCCCAATAAGATGATTTATTAAAATCATAATAGGAAAGCAGTCCAAAGCACTCATCAATCTCCTCTGTTCTCTCCTCTCCCACCCTGCTCTTGTCTCCCTCTGAGGAGCGCCTGACCTCCTCTAGGAGCCCTGGCGGTGCCATGGTTACACGTTGGGCTGCTGTTGGCATGGCTGGCAGCTCAAAACCAGCAGCTCTTCGGGGCAAAGACTGGCCTTTCTAGGCCCACAAACAATCCCCGTCTCAGAAACCCACAGGGCTGACCATGAGTCGGCATTGGCTTGAGGGCAGTGAGTGTGCTTTCAGTCTTCCTTTATGTCCAAGTCTGGGTCCTGTTTTTGTTTTTTTTTTTAATGGTAGGTACAGTTTACATTGTTTTTCCTTAAGTACACTGAAACTACGAAATTGTTTAGTCAGAGAAAACAAGTGAGTCAGAGTAGATACTGAAAAACCACTATGGCCTCTTGCCTCCAGGCTGAAACAAGGGCAAAATCATACTGTGTTCTCTGAGTCTTTGGCCATGTTTCCTTCAAAAAGGACTAGTTTGCTTCCTGTGGGAGTCAAATCTACAAATCAGATGAGAAAGTTCAGCGCACTGTAAAATCCTATTTGAAAGGCACCATAAGTTTGAATTTAACGTGTTCTGGGAGATAGACTTCAAATTTATTTGGTATGCAAAATCAAGAAATAAACTTACTTCAGAAGACTGAATAGCACAGTAAGTAGAGATACTTACTGTGCATTGTGCATGTGAGATGTATTTTATTAAAAATCTGTAGGGTGATCTATCTAAGCGAATGACCACTTGTAGAGTCCGAAATGGCTGCCTCTCTCCCATACCCCCAGGGTCCAGGGCCACCATTAATGTTTCCATAATGGTGGCCCCCTCCAGGTATGTCCTGTCCATTACCAACGAGCCCGTTCAGTAATCCTATAGGGAGGGCGGAGCAGAACTGCTCCTTTGAGTTTCCCAGAATGTCCATCTTTTGGGGAGCTGACAGCCTCATTTGTCTCCCACGGTGCCGCAAGTGGGTTTGAATAATGACCCTGGGTTAGCAGTCCAGCAACCCCCACCAGGGTCCTGTCTATGCCACCCTAAGCATGCCTATTTATGTAGAACCATGAAAACAAACAGAAGCATGAACAAGACCCCGATAGGATTTTAAAGAAGGATCTAAAAAGTACTAGGCTGCTTCTGACATTGCTTTTAGGATCAGCAGTGAGGTCAAGTCCCAACTATGTCAGGAAAGCAGTACTCCTCTGTACTTGCTCTCAGGCACCCACGACCCACCTGCCTGTGTCTCTGACTTCCCACTGCACGTGTGCAGGCTGGCCTCAAAAAGCAGCTCACATTTACTTAAACATACTCTGTGCCAAAAGGGTCCCTGGGTGTTATAGGAAACGCTCTGGGCAGCCCTGTTCTCTTAAGTGTCGGCCCTTAGAATCCACCCAGTGGTGCCACAGGAGACTGGCAGGGGACTCTGCCTCTGTGAGATCACATCCAAGAAGGCCCGGGGAAGCAGGGCCTGTACCACACGGGGCTGCCGGAGTCAGAACCCACCCAACAGCTTGGTCTGGCTCTTACTCTGTAGTATTTCCTGGGCTGGGTACCTGCACCTTAGCTTTTTGACCCCTCGCCAGCTCCACTTTAGAAACCAATGATTTCCTCCACATTTTAGGGTTCTGAATTTTTATTTCTTCATAACATTTTGTTTTATTATTATTTTTTTTGGGGGGGGCATCAATGCCTCTGGTGGTCGTGGGTGCTACCCAGTGCCACTCCTGAGAGCCGTCGCTGGATTTGAACCACCAAGCTCGCAGGAGGCAGTCCCGCACTCAACCACTTAGGCCACCAGAGCTCAGCCCTCTTCATAACATTTTAAAGGAAAAATATACCTCCTAAATGAAAAGAGGGACTTTACATGGTTTATAACAGTATTTATTGTCAAAAGGAGTACAAAGAATAGACATTCCAGGTACTGACAAACAGCTCACACACTACGTAATTTTATTTTTGTCTTCATAGAATGAACAAAGCCCCCATTACCTTATTCCGTCGGCACCTGCCTGTTTTCCCTGACCTTCGTCTTTCCTGTCTGCTTCAACAATGTCCCAAGTCATACTTTCCACCCTTGCTTCCTTCCCTCCAATCACCACCAGTGAAATCATCACACAAGCCATCATCTCTGCACACAACCCTGTGGAGACTAACAGCACACAAAACAAATGGGTGGCGACAGGCATAAGATTAAAGCTTATGTTTGTCTACAAAGTTTTGAAAGGTAGTTTTGGTACTGAACTAGAAATAACTTGGCCATAGCCTTGGAAACAAGGTGCTTAAAAATGAATTGGAATTTAAGTAATAAAGCTTTTAATAAACTGTGACTTCAAATAAAATTCCAGAGATAAGCATGTAGCAGTTCTTAAAGAAACACTGTATTGATGTAACTAATGGCATAAAAAAGCTCATAAGGGTGGAAAAACACAGATAAAAATTAAAGTCAAAAAGTAAATTGGATGAATATAAGTCTGAATATGAAAATTTATAGGAACATTTTAAATCATTTTGCATATATAGTATATATGTAGAATGTACAAAGTGCATATATTAAAATCTAAGCCTAAAAGTGCTTTCATATTTCTAATTGCTTATGCTGCTTTTCTTTCTTTTTTTTTAAAAAATCATTTTATTGGGGGCTCTTACAGTGCTTATAACATTGCATTCATAAAATGTTTCAAGCATATCTGCACACGTTTTCACTGTCATTTTCTAGACATTTACTTTCTATTTGAGCCCTTGGTATAAGCTCCTCTTTTGTCCTTCAATTCATTCTTTATTTTATCCTGATTTAGATGAAAGTTCACAGAGCAAATCATTTCCCCAGGAAGAAATTTATACAGAGTGTTTCATGACTCCAGCTGCAATCAAGACAATGTAACACACTGTTCCATTTCCACCTTGAGCTCCCTGTTTCCATCCTCCCTGTTTCCTGCCTACTTAACTTTGGGGAACAGGCTGCCCTTTTGGTCTCACATAATCGCTTGCTCTAAGAAGCAGCCTCTCCCCGTGCGTTACTGTCCACCATATTAGTCTGTCTTTTGTGTGGCTGAGTGGCAGTACTCAAGAGTGGCTTCAGTTCTAAGTTAAAAGTGTGTCTAGGGACCACAGTAGTCCATGAGTCCCAATTGGCCACTTGGTCTAATTTCCCCACTTGCCCCCCATAAAATTGAATTTTGTCTTCTTTTTTTCTCCTACTTTATCTGGTATTTTTTACTGTGATCCCAGAGTGGTCAGTGGGGAAGGCGGGGCCCCATCTAGCTCTTCTGGCCTGTGGCTCACATGACCCACGAGTCCTTTGGAGTAATTGTTTCCCTGGGTCTTTGATTTTCTTCAATTGTCTTTGCTCCAGATGGAAAGAGACCAATAGTTGTAAAGTGACTACTCACAGGCTTTTAAGAAAACAGATGGCATTCACCAAAGTAGAACTGCAATTTCGCCTTTATGGACCATGTTATGCCATTGATCTAGATGTTACCTGAGATTATACATAGTCTTTATTAACTCTCAAGTCTAGTACCTGTCTTGGCAGATATTTGGTTATGACTAGGGAGGTGTCAAGATCTTTGTTCTATTTTTCACATGGGCAATTTATAGTGTATCAACCAAATTGCTAATGAGTTGATTATGTATATGGGAATAACCACTCTCAACCTCAACCCTATGGATGCACTTCACATCCTTGATCAGTTTACATTACTGCCTATGTATTGACTCATAACATTAGTACTGCTGTCATAGGATTATACATTTAACAGTATATATCACTGTTATCCTTTACTTTTGTGTATCTGTCTGTGTTTTCCTTTGCCTTGGTTATATTATGCTGACTTCCCCCATATTATATACTGTTTCCTATCACCAAAGTTAGCCCATCTCTACTAACTAGATAATCCCCACCCCTTACCCCTCCCATCCTGGTTACCGTCAAAGAATGTTTCTTTGTGAACAAACCTTTCTTGACTTTTTATAAACAGTGATCTCAATGTAAAACTTGTCCTTCGTGGTTGGCTTATTTTACTCAACATAATGTCGTACAGGTTCATCCACATTGTGAGATATTTCACTTTTTAAAGAAAGATGATTTTTTAAAAAGGAAATAATAATGATGATGATTCACATCATTATTTTTAAGAGTCCCCTGGTATTGCAGTGGGTGTATGTATGACTACTCACTTCTCTGTTAGTGGACAGGCTGCTGGATTTGAACTGCCAAGCCCGCAGGCTGCATTTCCGCATTCAACCACTTACACCACCGGGGCTCAGCCTCAAGTGTTTAGGTCTTTGATCAATCTTGCATTCATTTTTTGTAGGTGGTGTTAAGTATAGATCCTGTTTCATTTTTCTGCAAACGGATATCCTTCCCAATTTAATGGATTTTAACCCTTGGCTAATGGGAGGGTGTCTGTTGTACCAGTACCAGGTAGCGGGTTTCGAACTCTAAAGTGTAAGGCTCCCTACTTTTTTCTTCTTCAGTAACAATTTACTTATCTGGGACCTCTTTTCTTTTCATAGAAAGTTTGACCATTAGTTTTTTCTAGTGTTAAAGAATGCTGTTAGAATTTTTTTTGGGACTGCATTATAACTATAGCTTGCTGTGGGAAGTTGTGACATTTTAACCAAGCTGTTGTTCTGTCCATGAGCATACTATGTTTTAACATTTATGTAGATTTTTTCATAGTAGAAACTTTTTTCTTTATGGTATGTAAAATAATGGTCTCGCAATTAAAGGAACATAAAATAAGGAAAAAAGAGTAAAGAATGAGATAAAATAAGGAATTTTACTTAGCACCAATAAAGCAAAATCTATTACTTTTCTTGTCTTCCCTACCGCCCCCACAACCATTTATTAAAGTATTTGGCTTTTCCCAGGTTCTAAAATTGACCTGAAATAAACTACATCCAATTGTATAACTTATGCCTTTCTCAGTCTATAACTCTTTTGAGTTGTTACAAATTATGTTAAACAAGAACCAACACAAGCATAAGATTGTATTCAACAATAGTTAAGGGTATAGGTTAAGGAGTCTGATTGTTTCATATCGTGGCTCCAGTTTTTGTTATGTGAATATAGGCAAAGCATCTGATCTCACGAGATCTTTTTCCTGTTCTGAAACATCACTATCCTCTTAGGATAACTCCGAGGAATACCTAGTCTATATAAATTACCCTTGAGCAATGTACATAAAAGACACCCAAATGCTAGCATCTTCCCTGTCTGCACCAGCACGAAAAAATCTTAACCCCTTGTGAACAAATGAACTAAGCTAAAAAAGATTTCACAAAAGTAATTTAAAGGGAATATTTTTGATTAGTAATGTTAATAACTTAAATCAATTTTTTTATACTGAACTTACATCAGGTATGCACTCAATGATTTTTATAACTAGAAATGGGTTTTTATACAGCAGTAAGATTAATTTCTTCAGATTTCACATGAAATCTGAATCTGATCTTTATTTTGTTTCTCACAGTTGAGTACATTCAGACCCTTATACAAAAGATTCTACATTTGAGAGGACATGCTCCCATTTCATTTTAGAGAGCAGAGAAGTATGGCTCTACCTACACTCTTTTATGCACCAAGTATAAATTATATACTGTCAAGGTAATTTTGTCTCATAGCAACCATGTATGGGACTACACCTGTCCCATAAATTGTTCAAGGCTGTGATCTTCATGGGAATAGATTATCAGGTCTTTTCTTTCATGGAGCTTTTGATGGGATTCTAACAGTCAATCTATCACTTAGCAGCTGCGTGTTTAAATTCTGTGCCACTAAGACGTCTTTGACAAGGGAAAGAGACTCATAAATCCTTTGACTTCCATAGCTGTGTTCCTAGCAGGAACAGCAGCATTCCCACTTTACCTGCTACAGAGTAGCTCTGACAATGGTGGCTCGGTACACAGAGTCTCCTGTGCTCTCTGCCATGGGCCCTAATGTGGCTGTAGTTAAGGAAAGGAAATACAAAGGTAAAGGAGCACCGGCAGATGCAATTTCACTTCCTCTTTTGACTCTAACACACAGCCCCATCATGATCCTCTCCAATTCCCAAAGACTCCCCTTAGAAATTTTAGAGCAGCATACTTTCTATATGGCAGGAGGTGTGGATACCAACTTCTTGTTCGGAGAGGTTTAAGAAAGGGTCACTTTCTTTTACAAAGACTTTAGATATTCTCATGTGCATCACACTTTCCCGACACCAATGAACGTGGAAGACTAGGAATCAGACCACAAAGCTGTTCATTGGGATTTAAAGCTAGTTTATGAGTGAGATAAGCATACCATTCAACCAAAGTAGTATTGTGAATTTTACAGCTATAAGCTTCATACAAGTCAATATCTGGGTGGGCTTCTCTTTTATAAAACTGAACGGTGGTGTAGTGGTTGTGTGCGGGACTGCGGGCCACTGGAATGGAGGTTCAATTCCAGTAGCGGCTCCACAGGAGCAAAGGCTGGGCCTCCTACTCCCACCACCAGAGGGCAGTGATGCCCCCAAAACAAAGAAACAAACAAAAAAAAAACTGAGCAGTGACAAAAAGCTTTCTTTGGAAATTGACTTGTAGCATGATAATAGATTTCTCTTATTGGGGAGATATCTTCAGGAAAACACCTTGCATACTAAGTAAAAAATTATGTTTCACTCAACTCTTATGAATATGTATCTATCTTTTGAAAAGCAAGAGATCAATTTATTTACATGGTAATAGTATTACAATCACTATAATTTATTCGAGAAAGGCATGAATATTTCCATTTGGCCCACCTATGATCTGATTCAGAACTTAAAATGCCTGTTTCCTTGCAAAGTAGGTCACTTATGGAATACTCATACTAAATGTGGTTTCACAGTGTATTTAGTATTGCTTGTCAACATTATTTTTAAAAAACCAAAAACATATAAACAAAATAAGGCAGTACTCTAAGCATTTTGAAAGATGAAAAGAATGGAAAAGATGCTAACAACAGAAATCTTGCCAAGGCTGAAATGCGGTAGATACATATAGGTCATTTTGGAGAAGATCTGTTTCTGAATCTCTTGTAATGGAAACTTTTCATTCTTTTAGAAACCAATTGATATTAGTAATTTAATTGGCCCATGTATTATATTAAGAATCAGAGAATTTTATATTTCAGTTTAAATTTATTTTTAAAGATGGGGCCAGGATCAAAAAACATAACTTTAAATTACTTAAATAGTTGGCTAAAAGCACAAATAAAATTTTATTTGCTACTCTCATTGCTTGTAGAGGCAGAACCATCATCACCAACTTCATTTATTAAGTACACATAAGGGCCACAAATAATTGTAAAGAGTATGAGCACTGTTTTTTAAAAGTGTTACATGTTTGAATTTTATAGCGGGGGAAATAATAATAAGGGAACACAGCATTAATAACACCTCGATTCCCTATCCAGCGAGGCCATTTTTTGTTAGGTCCCCAAAGTTTACTTAATTAGCCTGAATGGCTGCAAAAGTTTATTACAACTCGGCAAATCAATACTACTGGTCAAGATTAACTCAGCAAAAACCAAACATGTTAGCTACCAGGAGACAAAACCAACGAAATCGGTGTCTTCAGGGTATTAACTTTGTGTTACTTTTGCAGTGATAGTGACCGAATTGAACTTATCACAGACACTCAGTTTCCCTTGAACTAACACCCTCATTTCTAATTTGTGACTCTGGAAGAGTTTTTTTCTCTGTGTGATATAGTGACATGTGCTAACAGAACCAGGATGTAGCTTCACGTGTAACCTGCTTAAGAAATTGATTCAACTAACCTTGCCTGCTAAATCCAAGTGCTGTGGTGAATGGAGACATTCCGTCTTCTACACAACAGCAACAGAGACAGGAAGCAAAGACTTGAACTACAGCAGTGGTTCTCAAACCTTCCTAATGTGGCAACCCTTTAATAAAGTTCCTCATGTTGTGGTGACCCCAGCCATAAAATTATTTTCATTGCTACTTCATAACTGCGATTTTGCTATAGTTATGAATCGTGAGACCCCAGTGAAAGGGTTGTTCAACCCCCAGAGGGGTCACGACTCACAGGTTGAGAACCACTGATAAAGGCTCCTGCTTGAAGATTCATTCAACTAAACCCTAATTGTCTTTTTTACATTTGCTATTGCTCCGCTCCAGCACCTTCTCTACAATAAACTAGGTGCAATCACATAGAAAATTGGTGAGGATGTCACTCAAACATCACGGAAAACTATGAATAAAAACATAGCCCTTTTCAATTAGTTTGATTTAATAAAAATCAGAAACAGGAAGATCAGCCTAATTAGAAAGAACACCAGGAGAGCTGAGATCCAATCCTTGGATAATTTGCTATGGATTATGGATTATGCAGATTTAAATCAATGCTCAAAAAAGAAACAACCTTACACACAGCACTATGTTCCAAAACAGAGGCGGGTAACAAACATGTGTGAACAAAGTTGGAAGACTTTTCCTGCTGTCTTCCGTGGAAATGGAAGTAATAAAACTCTTTGGAACTGAAAGACTTACAGTGTGGAGTTGGTAGCCTGCACACTTGGTTTATATAAGTAAAACAATTGAGAATGCATATAAACGTGACTATCTGTGTAATTATGGCAGGCCCATCACAATAATAAGGAATGGACTTGGCGGAATCCTCTTTTCGATGCGCCCATGCAGCTTCTGGAACCACTACATGCAGGCTCGTAGTATTAAATTATGCTTCCGGAGGTTTGCTTTACTATCAGGAAAGTCCCTAAATGGTCCCTTTTGCTAAGGCTGAGAGAGAGGCGCTTCCATAAATTGTTCTCTCTCATATTTCTGATCTAATGTAAAATGCTGCATCAGATGAGCTTGTTATCACTGATGATTTTCTCTCATTTTTCAACCAGTTAAATTACAGTCCTAGAATTATTATTGATCTATGGACAACAAAATAAAGCCTCAGAAGAAACTCTGGGTAAATATAGGCTTGGAAGCTTAACTGTCTAAGTGAATTTCTTGAAAAATTATATCACAGTGACATTGTAGCAACTAATTTCATAGCCTAAAAAAGGTTAATCTTGTTGGCAGTAAATTTCTCTTAAGAATGTATTTTTATAAAAGGGAATCAAGAAATACAAGAAAGGATCAAATTTTATTTTAGATTTCATTTACTGACTCAAAATACTCATACATCAGTAAATTCAGAGATCTTGACAGACAGTGCTGACAGTCTGGCTTTGTAGCACAGTCGAGGTGCCTTTCCTTACAAAATTTAGCAATTGAGAAACATAAAACCAATGCTACCAAAAATGTGTAGGTCTGTCTGGGGTAAGTATGCATTTTTGGGTCTAGAAATTGCTTTAAAGACACAAGTAAAATAATTTTGAAACTAATTAGCTCATGTTCTGTTCTATTGGTGCAACAAGATCTTCATTTTTAATCTACCTAGAGATGTGTGTTAGTATTTTGATGGTCATTGTATAATTCAACAGGCTATCAAATTGTATAGTCTAAACTTAATTTAAGTAATCAATGATAGAGGTTCACAGTTTGGTATGTCTAATATTTGGGTGTTATAATTTGGTATAACATTTTCTCATCCCCAAGAAGTTTCTATTCACATGCAGAAAAAGTCCTAATATATAAAGTAACAATTAACGTGTTTATTGGGAATTTATTATAGAGCCAAAGTGACACTGCCAGTAAGTATTGGACTGCTCAACACTGCAAGGTTAACGGTTCAAACCCATCAGCCCAACCTCAGCAGAGGCTATCAGCTCTCAAAAATGTATAGCCTTTCCTCTAGTTCCTTGATACTTCCTTCCCCTCACTATAATGGTCCCAACCAATTCTACCTTTCAAATCTGGCTAGACCAGAGGATGTACACTGAGACAGGAACTGGAGAAACAAGGAATCAAGGGCAGATGCACCTCTCGGGACAAGCAGCCAGAGTGGCGATACTGGGAGAATGGAGGGAAGGTGGGGTTGAAAGGGGAAACCTATTACAAGGATCCACATATAACCCCTTTCCTGGGGGTTGGACAACAGAAAAGTGGGAGAAGAGAGACGTTGGAAGGTGTAAGATATGACAAAAATAACAATAATTTATAAATTATCAAGGGTTCCTAAGGAAGGGGGGCGGGTCTCAAGTAGAAAATGTTTTGAGAAGGATGATGGCAACAAATGTAAAAATGTGCTTAACACAATGGATGGATGGATGACTTGTGATAAAAGTTGCAAGGGTCGGGGCTGAGCCCCGGTGGCGTAGTGGTTGTGCGCGGGACTGCGGTCCACTGGGACGGAGGTTCGATTCCAGCTCCACGGAGCAAAGGCTGGGCCTCCTACTCCCACCACCGGAGAGCAGTGATGCCCCCCCCCCCAAAAAAAAAAAGTTGCAAGAGTCCCCAATAAAATGATTTTTAAAAAATGCATCAAGCCTTGGAAACCCAATATCAGGTTGTTATGAGTTGGAATGGAGTCCATGGCAGTGATGTTTTCCTTTTATTAAACTATGTATGAAATTCTTGACTGGACAATATGAACTCAAGGATAAGTAAGTACAGTTACTGTTTTCAAGAATCACTTCTTGCTTTTGATGCTAAATAGTGAGCACTTCTCTCGTTTCTTCCAGTGTAATTCTCTATAGATTCTAATTGTCATTACCATGACCTCACTATAGGACACTTAACTAATTGCTTTGAGGTCAGTGCAGATGCACTTTCTTTGCCTGGAGCTTTCCTAGCCTGCTCCACCAGGTCAACCTCTAGTCACAGCAAGGAAGAGCAATACTCTGTTCCTCAAGGAGTTTATCCTATAATCCCGACTGTTTTTTCCCTCACTTCCATCTCTCCCTGAATGCAACTTTTCAAAACTGCCACTATACACAGCCATTTATGTGATTATTTTTCTTACTTTCCAACTCTACAGTTTAAACACCAGGAGAACAGAAAACAAAAAAACCCCAAACTCACTGCCATCCAGTTAAGTCTGTCTCCAAGGACCCTTATCTGTTTTGCTGTTTACTGAGGTCTCCACTCAAATATTTGTTGGAAAAGTATAAGACAAAGTATGGGATCAGGGAGGGTTGCAGACAAGGAGATGCCTGGGGGTTCTTCTTCAGGGCTTCTAGGGTGCCCCTACCTCTGTGCCATGAACTCAGCTTCCATATTCTACTGCCTCACCAAGTACGGACATAGAATACGCTCCCCAAAGAACTTTGAATGAATTAGTGTTGGAAACGAACCTGTTAACTAGGTAGCAGTAGACCTTTGTTTGTTGTTTATACTTGGACAACTGCCAGACTGATGTTGATTGCTTTGTTTGATCACTACTTTGTGTGTGGGCTTGTAATGATGTTAACACACACACACACACACACACACACACACAGAAACTTCTAATTCATATGATTACCCAGCTATTCCTGAACTATCCAGGACCTGCAGCAGAATATATCTTTCAAATAATGCTTCAATTTCCAGCTACTAAATAAACAGTTTTGTGTGTGTGTGTGTGTGTGTGTGTGTGTGTGTGCGTGCGGTGGGGGAGAAGGTGTTCTGAGTCCCTTTACACTTGCCATCTGACAGTGCTGAGACCAACTGACCCAAATGTGTGTTATGTTAGGGTGGTCTCAAAGACAAAGTTTAGTTCTGTGGAGATCAAAAAGTTTTACCTAGTTACTTGGTAAAAATGTTGATTGTATTCTTGCTTTTTTTTGGGGGGGGGGAGGGAGGCATCACTGCCTCTGGTGGTGGTGGGCACTACCCAGTGCTGCTCCTGAGAGCCGCTGCTGGATTTGAACCGCCAAGCCCGCAGGCCACAGTCCCGCACTCAACCACTTACACCACCACGGCTCAGCCAAAATGTTGATTGTATTCTTAACTGTATTACTAAATCAAAAGAATAAATAAAAAAGAAGGCATTTACTATACAAGCAAAGTTTACTGTGCTCTGTACTCAAACTACCCAAGTTCCCAAGATTCCTTAATAATTTTCTATATGATTAAAACTAAGAAAATTGGGGAGGGGGAGTGGGGAGGAATAAGTTGATACCAAGGACTCAAGTAGAAAGAAAATATTTTGAAAATGATGGCAATATACATACCAATGTGCTTGACACAATGGAGGTGGATGGGGATAATGATAAGAGCTGTATGAGCCCCCAATAAAAGGATTTATTTAAAAATGAGAGAAAACTATCTGTATCCATGCACGTGTGTACAAGCACAACCATATCCACATACATACATACACAGCATAAATACTAAACCCTGTTAAAATACTTTTCAATGTAAATGAAAATAACTTTAACACCAACATGACCATTCTTTACTTAACCTAAATGCAAAGTGGGTGCCTAAATGAATTAAATGCTTGGAGGCTGATTACTTATTGCTGAATTTTAATCAAAACTTTTAAAGTGTCTTAATTTACTTCCTAGTGAAAGAATGAATAAATCCTGTTAATTGTTAATTTTTTGAGGGTTGGTTTTGACATGAAAATGTAAAAATTACTTAATAATTATTTAAGGAAAGACTGAGCAGAAAAGCAAGGGGTTACAATGAAGTTCTGGTTCTCATATTGATAAAAGTTTAGAAAAATCCCAACTTCCTTATGCCTCACACATTTCCCTTTTCTACCTTAGGAATGGGTATCTACTTGTCACAAGACAATTATAAATCAAATGCATCGTGATAAAACTAAAAATTAAAGTTATAAAATCATAAGGGTACATGGGTACAGTTAAGAGCTGGAAACACAGGGAATACAGGATAGATAAACTCCTCAGGGCCAATACTCAAAGTAGCCATACCAGGAGGGGAAGAGGAAGGTGAAGGGAAAAAGGGGGATCCGCTCACAATGACCTATTTGTAACCCCCTCCCAGGGGGATGGACAATAAAGGGGTAAAGGGAGACATCAGACAGTGCAAGACATGGAAAAATAACAATTTATAAATTAGCAAGGGTTCATGAAGGAGAGAGGAAAGGGGAGGAAGGGAAAAATGAGTAGCTCATACCAAGGGCTCAAGTAGTAAGAAAATGTTTTGAGAATGATGATGGCAACACATGTGCTGGACACAATGAATGTATGCCTGGATTATGATAAGAGTTGTATGAGCCAGTAAAATGATTAAAAAAATCATAAGGATTTACAAGGACTGTAATTAGGTCTCTTAATGATTGTGGTCTTTCACATAAAACCAAACAATTGATCTTTAGAAGTACTGTACTTTGGATAGTGCACACAGCTGTGTATTCAGAGTCCTGCAAAATAAATTGACTACAAGATGGTTTTTTTGAGAAAGAAGGGGGGAAAAAAAGATGGGTTTCTTCTCATTCTGTAGCCACTGAACTCCGGTCAATGAGTTGCAAGGGGTGTTGCTGCACCCTAGCCTTTTAGGATATAAAGCTTTCTTTATATAAATATAGTCTAGAACTGTGAAGTGTGAGACATCAGGCAACTTTATTTCAAGTACTAAATATCCATACTACTACTTTCAGGTATAACAGTATTTGACCACTCATTAAAAACTTACAGCATATGAGATCTGAGTAATTGCGCATTGGTTGATACCATATTTTACTAGGCATCTTTGTTGGTTATGTTTTAATAGTGCTAAAATTCATGGTCAATTGTAGAGGTGTTAATTTTCAATATGGGTTTCAATTACAACCATAGTCATTAGATAGCATTACAGTTCAGAAATGGATACCATTATAATAATGCATTCCAGGATATTTTCTCCTGTGCATGTTTTGAATCCATAGAGCCATATGGAAAGAATTTAAATAATTTTAATTATGTGTGCACAAAATGTAAAAGCATAGGACTCTATACTTCTTTTCCCTAATATTCTACTTATAGACAGCAATGGCTAATTTGCATTATGTAATGGGTTCTTTTATGTGGTACAGTACCATTACCAATATTTTAATGACCATAAATTCTGCACTAGATCTCATGCCAAGTGCTAGAAGTTTATACAAGGCCACTGCATTCATTTCCTGAACTATAAAAAGGGTCGAATCAGAAGAAAGCAACCTAGGACTCATTCTCCACTCTCCTTAATAGCTCAGAAAGGCAAAGTAATTAGCCTATGCGAACAGGGGTGATGGCAGAGAAAACTGAACCCAAGTTCAATCCTTTATTTTTATCTACCTACCTAAGGATCATTTTATTGGGGGCTCTTATAACTCATTTCAATCCATACATCAAATTTATGAGGCATATTTGTACATGTGTTGCCATCATTCTTTTCTAGACATTTACTTTCTATTGAGCCCTTGGTATCAGCTACTTAATTTTTTTCCCCTCCAGTCCCTCTACCCTGATAGATTCTAAGTTATCATTATTTCCGTAGCACACACTGATCGCTATCTCCCTTCCCTCATGGTGTCTATTGTTGTTCTCCCTGGAGCGGGTGTGTGGTGAGGTGACATTGCAATCAGTCTTCCCTTTCTCCCCTTTTCTCTCCCCCTGCATCCCTTATTATTTTTTTTTGGGGGGGGGGGGCATCACTGCTCTCCAGTGGTGGGAGTAGGAGGCCCAGCTCCACTGCTGGAATTGAACCTCCATCCTAGTGGGCCGCAGTCCCGCACACAACCACTACACCACCGGGGCTCAGCCCCCATCCCTTACTTTTTACAAGAATAAAGATTGTGCTGCATTTTTAGAGACTGGCAAAATGATCACATGCACCCTGTGCTCATTACAATCCCGTCCAGAAAATTATACTCTCTAGAATTAAAGCAAGGGGACACCAAAAAATTCTATGATCTTTTCATTTCAACATTTCCAAGCCACTGTATATGCCTTCTATAAGTTAGTTCCACAATAAGATGAGAATTGATATAAGCTCTCTTTGGGGACTTAGGTTTTAAATACCACAAAAGTAATACAGTTAAGGTTGTATGTTTCACTATTTCTGAAAATACATAGTTACTGACTTCAATACTTTCTGCCTATACTAGACTGGCTCGGGAGCCTGGGGGCGTTAAGATTATGCATTGGGCTGCTCACTGGTGAGCAGTTCAAACCACTTAAAACACTCTGTGGGAGAAGAACAAGGCTTTCTATTCTCATGGAAAGCTGGTCTCAGAAACCCAGAGGGCAGTTCTACCCTGTCAGAATTGGGATCCACTTGGTCATAGTGAGTTTTTGGCTTATATTAGATTGGTTAGGTGAACACATATAGTCAATGCTAATGTACTTTTTTTCAGTGGGGGGGGGGGAGGGGAGGAATCAACGTATTTTTCTATATTTCAGTAAAAATTTTAAAAATCCAAAATGTCTCAGTAAAAAAACCTATTTTGATAGTACAAAAACAGCAGGGTCAATAAAAACAAGTTACAAATTAAATGACTGTTTTTATTAATTCAATACTTGTCTGTCATGCTGTGGTGACTTGTGGTTGCTGTGATCCTGGATGACACTGCTACTTGCCCAACAGGTCATTCATGAATTGGGAAGAAGGAATACACTGTCCACATGTGAAGGATATGCCAGTGAAAACACTATCAGATATAGTGCAGGAAGATGAGCTTTTCAGGTTGGAAGGTCCTTAAAATCTTACTGAGGAAGAGTTGCCTCCACAAAGTAGAGTCAACACCATGATATGGATGAAGTAAACTTTGGGAATTCTGACTCAAAGTGAGAAGAAACTGTTACAAACAACCACTGCTAATTGGAACAGGAGATATAATTCAGTATGACTGAAGGAAAATGAAGTTATTAGAAATGAAATTTATAGCGATCAATATCTTAAGCATGAGTGAACTAAGATGGACTGGTAATGGCCATTTAAAGTCAGACCATCATATGGTTTACTGTGCTAGGAGTGGTAAATTAAAAATAATGATATCACATTTATCATCAAAATGAACACATCAAGATTTTGGAAGTACACAGCTGTATTTCTCTGTAAGCCCACAAGGAGTTCTATTAACATCATTCAAATTCCTGTACTAACCACTAAAGCTGGAAGAATAAATTGAAGAATTCATTGAAGAATAAATTGAAGAATTCTACCAACTTCATCAGTCTAAAATTGATCAAACATGCAATCAACATACAATAATTGTTGGCAACTGGAATAAGAAGTTGGAAACAAAGAATAAAAATCAGGTAGTTGGAAATTATGGCCTTGGCAATAAAAATGACAAAGAATTATTTTTATTGCATAACAAAATTTTGTAAGATCAAATGACTTCTTTGTTACAACGATCATCTTCAACAACCTGAATGGTGACTACATACTTGGACCATGCCATGTGGATCCAAAGAATACAAGTTGATTCTATCTGTGGGAATGGAGCAGCTCAGGATCAATCAAAAGTAGGCTAGGGGATGACTGTGACAGGTCATCAATTGCTCACATTTAAATTCAAGTGAATGTTGGAGAAAACTGAAACAAGTCCAGGAACATCAAAATATGACCTTGAGTATACCCCATGCAAATTAAGAGGACATCTGAAGAAGACATTTGATTCACTGAACACTCAAGACAGAAGACACGCCAAATTGGGGAAACACATCCAGATTATCATTCATGAAGAAACAAGGTCCTTAAAAAGACAGGGAATAAGCAATCAGAAGAGACTCTGAAACTTTAGGGGGACAAAGTATTATAATGAAATATGCAAAAACCCAGAGTTACATGGGTAAAGGGAGACAATGGCCAGTGTAAGATATGGAAATAATAACATCATTTATCAAGGAGTCCCATGGGTGAGAGGGAAAAAAAGAAGAGCTGATACCAAGGGCTCAAATAGGAAGAAAATGTTTTGAAAATAATGATGGCAATGTATGTACGTATGTGCTTGATACAACTGATGTGTGGATTGTTATGAGAAATGTAAGAACTCCCAATAAAATGATATTTTTTGGCATCACTGCCCTCTGGTGGTGGGAGTCGGAGGCCCAGCCTTGCTCCTGGAGAACTGCTGCTGGATTTGAACCTCCAACCCAGTGGGCTGCAGTCCCGCACACAACCACTACGTCACTGGGGTGTAAATCCCTCGAGTTGCAAAGACTAAAAAGTAGAACATGTTCAGCATATCTTTGAAAGAAATGGGGTGGGGGGAAGGATACAAGCTTCAAAGTTGTAAAACTGGAGAATTTAAGGGATCTTTTTAAAGTGCTGAAAAACAAGGTTGTTACTGTGAGGGCTACGGTGTGCCTAACTGAGGCCATGATATTTTCAATTGTTTTAGGTGCACATGAAAGTTGGGCACTGAATAAGAAAGCCAGAAGAAGATTCAAAGCATTTGAATTATGGTGATTACTCAAATTACCATGGACTGCTAAAAAAATAAACAAATCTGTATTAGAAGTACAGTCAGAATGTTCCTCAGAAGCAAGGATTGTGAGATAGGTCTCTCATACTTTGGACGTGGTATCAAAAGACACCAATCCCTTGAAAAGACCATCATGGTTGGTTAAGTAAAGGGGCAGCGAAATAGACCCTCAACAAGATACACTACCACGGTGGCTGGCATGGAACAATACTTGTGATGATGGCGCAGACTGGGCAGTGTTTCGTTCTGTTCTACAAAGGATTGCTGAGTTGAAACAAACTTGATGGCACCTAACGACAATGACAACATGAGCAAAATACTGCCTGGTGCAGAAGCATCAAAAGAAGATAGAATTAACAGTCATCATACCCCCCCCCCCCCAAAAAAAAAAAAACCAAAACAAAACTCCTCCTCATTCATCCATTGCAACAGGTAGCATATGATCAAGAAGAAATGGTACTGAAGAAGGAAGTCCTAACTGCACTGAATACTTGATGGATTATCAAGTGAAATGTTCCAAAAAATTGAAACAGCATTGGAAGCACTTACTTTTCTATGTCAAGAAATTTAGAAGACAGTTATCTGGCCATTTGATTGGAAGAGATGCATACTCATGTGGTTGTGAGATCCAAAGAAAGTCTACCCAACAGCATGTGGGAAATGAATAATATAGTAAAATTTTGTTGGAGACAAGTCGCAAATGGCTGCAACAGTATATTCACATGGAGCTGCCAGACATTCAAGCTGGATTAAAAACAAAGGCACTGGTATGAGGGACATCGTTGCTGATGTCAGCTGGATCTTAACTGATTCAAGGAAAGGTTTCATCTTATTGGCTATGTGAAAGCATTTAATTATGTGGATCAATGTCAACTGTGAATAACATAGTACAGGAAAGGAGCATTTCACTGTATTCATGCAGAACTGTACACAGACCAAGAGGAAGTCATCCAAAGAGAACAAGGGAATACTGCATGCTTTAACAACAGCCAAGGTGTCCACAATTTATCCTTTAACTATAATTATATAATCTATGTGCTGAGAAATAATCTAGGAAGCTAGACAGTATGAAGAGGAATATGGTATCAGGGAGGCTATTAACAACCTTCAATATGCAGTTAACACAACTTTGCTTATTGAAAGGAAACGACTTGAAGCACTTGTTGATGAAAACCAAAGATCTCATCTTTTACCTTAAGATTGTCACTTAATGTAAAGTTGCAGAAATCTCCAAAATTAGACCAATTCACAACATCAAGATACATGGAGAATAGATTAAATTGTCAGGATTACATTTTACATAATCTATAACCAATGCTCAATGGAAGGAACAGTCAAGATCTCAAACGATTGATCAGATCTGCTGGACATGGCCTCTTTAAAGTGTCTTGAAAAGCACAGATATTATTTTAAGGGGTAAGGTGGGCCTGATGGAAGTCAAGATAGTTGCAATCCTTCATAGGCATGTGAAAACTGGGCATTAAGGAAGAATTAAGAGCTGATGTATTTGAATTAATGTGTTGGTAGAGAATATTGAATGTACCATGAACATCTGGAAGAACAAAGAAGTCTACCTGGAAAGCACTATAGCCAGGGAATACTCCTTAAAAGTGAAGATGGCAAGGATTTGTTTGACATATTTGGGTCACGTGGAGGACTCATGGTGTAGGGGTTAGGCATTGGGCTGCAATCCACAAGGTCAGTAGTTTGAAACCTTCAGTTGCTCCATGGGTAAAGATGGGTTTTGTACTCCTATAAACCGTTAAGTCTCTGAAACACATGGTTGGGGGGGAGGAGGGGGCTCTATGAATCGGCATTGACTTACTTGATGGCAGTTTAGTTTGGATTTGAGTATCAAGAGAGACCAGTCACTAAAAAAATCCATCATGCTTGGTAAAATGGAAGGTCAGAGAAAAAGAGAAAGATCCTTAATGAGACGGACAGCAAAGAGCTCAAGTATGGCAGCAATCATGGGAATGGCACAGGGCGATGTCTTGTTCTGTTGTACATATGCTAGGAGTCATAAATGACTCAACAATACCTAATGACATTTTTACTAGTGCTTACACACACAATCTTATTGCTAATTATTCATTATGCTCAAACCAGTTCATTGCTTGCTTTCATTCTCGTGAGATTAGAATTTCTAAAATAGTATCACTTCAGTGTTCACATTAAATAAACAGCACCATGCTATAAACTAATTTTAAATCACTTATACCAATGATAGATAATTAGTCGATACATAAAATGTTGTGATGAGGGCAAATCATAAAATTAAAAGAAACACCAATTACGGTGTCAGGACAAGTCAAATAAAGGCTCATTCTGTCCTTCCAATGCCTTTCAAGTTTAATAAGCTGATGAGTTCGAAAATGTGTGTGTGTGCATGCACACCTGTGCATTCTGGGTGTGTAGGATGTAGTATAATGTCAAGAGGACTGGGTCTCTGGTGAGGTGGAGAAAAGGTTTATCTAAACTTATTAATTTTATAAAAAGTGGAGCATAACCAAGAGACAATATTGACTTCAAAAGCTTTCTTGGTCTAACACACTTAACCTCATACACTATCCATACTTACATATCTTATTATATATAGGACAAGTTTTAAATATTTAAATAAACTTTGGTTTTGAGCTAATCTCTTTACTTCTTTATTTTTTAATATCTTGAGCCAGATTCCCCAAATTCACTTTGAATTGCTTTATCTTTTTCATTGTAACACAGTAGGAAAATGGTAAAAAGAAATTTGACAGTATGTTTAAAGCCTGACAATGAGCATCATTATCTAATTCATGTGCTATCTCAAGGTGTGGATTTGCAAAATTTGTGTTGGTTGGTTTATGTGAAAGAAAAGTGCTCTGCAATTACTTCCAAAGTATGCTATGAAAGTGAAATTTCACAAAAGAATCCAAATTCTGCACAATATCCAGCTTTTTCTATACCTGAGTTTTAACTCATACTTGAAAGACATTTTATTTAGCATATGCATTTTTTCTGAAATTTTAAACTGTGATAGGAAGCAAAAGTTCACTGCTATTCCTAGAGTAATCTTATTTTTAATGAAAATATTACTGAGATTTCACCTCTAATATCAGAATATTTTTTATTCAATTCTCATCAAAATATAAATTCTGGGCATCTTCAAGCTTGAATCTTCTTTTAATATTTTCATCTATATATTATTTTTGTTGTACTGTAGCTTTAACTTTCAAGTCTTTTAAAATTTGAAGAATTGGATGCTTACTATCTCTTAATGGGATATGAATAATTAAGTCCCAACTAAATAAAGGGAAATCACACATTTTTACTTCAGCTTTTCTTTAATTGTATAAAAGCTTTTGGTTGGGGGGAACAAAAACAACAACCAGTGAAACATTTCAATAAAGTCAGATTATTCTTTATACAAGATGATCACTGATAAATCAAACAAGTTCATTACCTTAATTTGTATTTTAAAGTGTTAACTCTAGGAAAACATATGTAAAGTTTAAATAAACAAAGTCTTTTGATTATAGAAACTATCAACAAAGAGGCAATAGGTATTAATTTTAAACTTTTCTTAGGAACATTTAAAATCTGCCTCACAACATCCCTGTGAGGTAGGGAGTTAAATGTTTTCTTATATCAACAAAAGAAACCGACCAAGATCATAATACCATATTACAAATAGGAAAACAGCTATGTTTATTCAGTATCTTAAAAGAAATGGCATCTATGAAGTAGTCCTTCTTGTAAGTCCAGGAAAATTATATTGCTTATTTTTCAGCATTTCAAAAATCAGGAATCTAGAGCTATTTTGAATCCCCAAAAACCAGAAAATTTTCCCCATCCAAGGCTTTTAAGTCTTCGGGACAGTTAAGTGGAGCAACTGTGATGGCATTTTGCCAAAACAAGAAAACATCAGATGCCAAGCCATTTTTTTTTTCCTTTCATTATGTGGAAAAAATGCTAGCAGGCATATACAGAAATTCAAGGACTAAATGTCTTCTTGTAGACACTACACTTCCTTTGGTTCTTCAGCGTTAAAACTGTGATGATCAGGTCTTTAAAATTTTTCAGGTTTCTTCGATGTTAATTACTATCTTCCAGACAGGGACAATTTGCATCTTTTCAATGAGACAAATTGCAGCTCCTCTTCATCCATGAGATTCTGCTAAGTTTCAAAACTAAAAGTGGTCACATAAGACATCATCCATCAAGAAAATTGGTGGAGTCCACATTGGGGACAAAAAAATTCTGGGAGAATTATCTTTTTTCCAACTACACAAAAACTATCCAGTAGGTATTAAGATAGAAGGAATGCAGCTTTCCCATAAAAAAACCCAAAAACTGTCCAAGCAAAAATATTTTGTAAAGGAGAAAGTAGGGGAAATGGAAAATGAGTCTGTTTAATTAGCCGATATTTCTTATTTATTACTTTCTGCTCCAGATAACTATTTCTCGGGGCTGAGCCCAGGTGGTATAAGTGGTTGAGTGCGGGACTGCAGCACGTGGGCTTGGCAGTTCAAATCCAGCGGCAGCTCTCAGGAGCAGCGCTGGGTAGCTCTCACGACCACCAGAGGGCAGTGATGCCCAAAAACAAAACAAAAGCAAAAAACAAAAAAGATAGCTATTTCTCTTAAAATAATAGTAAAAGTCCAGGTGTGACAATATGCATCCTGTGTCAGTTTGCCATACTGTGGTGGCTTGCATACTGCTCTGATGTTGGAAAACTATGCCACTGGAATTTTGTGTATCAGCATGGTCACTCATGGCCCACAGGTTTCAGAAAAGATTCCAGACTAGACGATCTACTCCTAAGGGATTTGTCACAGAAAATGTGAATAGTAGCAGAACATTTTCTGATCTAGTGCAGAAAGATGAGCCCCTCAAGTTGGGAGGCAACCAACCCAAATACAGCTGGGGAAGAACTGCCTCCTCAAAGCAGAGTTGTCCTTAATGATATGGATAGAGCAACACTTTTGAAGTTTCATTTGCTGATGAAGCACAACTCAAAGTGAGAAGAAATAGCTGCAAATGTCCACTAATAGCTGGAACATGAAATTTAGAAGTATGAATCTAAGAAAGTCAGAAGTCCTCAGAAACAAAATGGAAGGGATAAAGACTGATGTTGTAGGGTCAGTGGGCTGAAATGGATTGGTACTGGGCACCTTGAATCAGATTATCACATGATTTACTATTCTTGAAATGATAAATTAAGAAGAATGTCATCATATTCATCAATAAAAATAAGAATTCAAAAATCTATCTTATATAATGCTTTTGAGATAGGACCGTCTCGGTATGCCTACAGAAAGACTAGTTAATACAATCACAATTCAAATTTACACACCAACTACTAAAGTCAGTGATGAAGAAATTGAAGGACCTCACTTAATAAGCTGGATATTGATCAAACATGCAATCAAGATGCATTGGCAATTACTGATGATTGGAATGGAAAAGTGGGAAACAAAGAAGAAGGATCAAATGTTGGAAATTATGGCTTTGAGATGATGAAATGAAGCTGGACATGATAGAATTTTTCAAGACCCCCAGTTGCTCTATCTTTTGATAGAGCATTTGCTTATGCACCCATTTTGTCTACAGTGATTACGGTGAGAAGGTCTTAAAGGCTTGAAGATAAACAAGCGGCCATCTAGCTCAGAAGAAACAAAGCCCACCACCTTGTATTATCATGAGGTGTCTGGGATCAGGTATCAGGCATCTAAGACCCAGAGCAAAACCATACCCAAGGTGAACTGAGGGCGGGATCATAAGAGGTGAGACCCAATGCCCATCTGTAGACAATTGGACATCACCTTTCAGAGGGGTCACAGGTAAGAGATGAGTCAGTCAGGGTGCAGTTTAGCATCAATGAAACACACAACTTTCCTCTACTTTGGTGCTAGCATGACCCCACTAGCATGACCTCAATTCTACCTTACAAATCAGATTAGATGAGAATATGCACACTGCTACAGATAAGAGCCAGTAACAAAGGGAATCCAGAATAGACAAACCCCCTCAGGGCAACAATGAGAGTAGAGATACCCAGAGTATTAGGGGATGGTGGGGAAGGATGGGGAAATTGATCACAAGGATCAAACTGGAAGCCCCTCCCAAGGGAATGAACTATGGAAAAATGGGTAAGGGACGACAGAGGATAATGAAAGATATGGAAATAATAATCTATAACTTATCAAGGGTTCGTGAGGGAAGGAGACAGGGGAAGGAAGGGGAAGAAATGGTTAGCTGATATCAGGGGGCCAAGTGGGAAGAGAATGCCTTGAAAATGATGATGGCGGCCTATGTGCAAATGCGCTTGATAAATTGGATGAACATATGGATTGTGATAAGAGATGTAAGAGCACCCAACAAAAGTATTTGAAAATAAATTAAAAAAGAATTTTTCAAGACGAACAACTTCTTCATTGCAAATGCCTTTTCAAGAACATAAATGTTGACTATTCACGTGGATCTCACCAAATGGGATACACAGGAATCCAAATGACTACATCTGTGAAAAGAGACCATGGAGAAGCTCAGTAGCATCAGTCAGAATAAGTTGACAAGCCAAGTGTGGAACAAATAATTAATTCCTCATATAAAACTAAGGTAAAACTGAAGAAGATCAAAGCAAGTCCATTGGAGGCAAAATAAATCTTGAGTGTATCACACCTGAATTTTGAGAACATCTTAAGAACAGGTTTAATGAACTGAGCATTAATGACAGATGCTTTGGCAAGTTGAGCGGTTGACATCAAGACCATCATATAGGAAGACAGCAAAAGGTAACTAAAAGAGATAAGAAATAAGAAAAGACTTATGTGAATCTGAAGAGATTTCGAAACTTGCTCTTGATCTTAAAGTGACTGTCAGGTGAGGTGAAAGGGTTGGACACAACATGAAAGAAGACAAAGTAGAGGATTATAATGAAATGTGCAAAGATCTAAGGTTAGGAAGCCAAAAGGGAAAAACATGATCAACATATTCCAAGCTGCAAGAACCAAAGAAAAAAGTTGAAGCTTTTAAGTTGTAACATTGAAGAATTCAACTGACAATATATTGAATGACACAGGAGGCCTTAAAAGAAGATGGAAGGAATTCAATGAACTGGTCAACATTCAACCATTTCAAAAGGTAATATATAATCAAGAATTGATAGGATTGAAGGAAGAAGTGCCACCTGCTCAGAATGTTTTAGTCAAAAGCAAAGCTTAAGAAATTGTTAACAATCCCAGTTGAAATGTTTCAAGATCCCGAAGGAGCATGATAAGCACCAGTTTATACTGATATTTGGAAGATAACTATCTGGCGAACAAACAAAGAAAGGTGGCAAAACAGAATGCAGAAGCTATCAAACAATATCATTAATATGACATAGAAGGAAATTTTTGCTAAAGCTAATTCAAAAGCAGATGCAGTAATACATCATTTCAGGTAGCTGTCAGAAATTCAAGCTGGATTTAGAAAAAGACAAGGAGTGAGGAATATAATTGCTGACATCAGATGGATCTTGGCTAAAAACAGAGAGTATCAGAAAGATGTTTACTTGTTCATCAATTAAGCAAAGACATTCAACTGTGTGGATCATAACAAACTATGGATAACGTAGTGAGGAATGGAAATTACTTAATTGTACTCCTATGGAACCCATACATAACCAAGAGGCAGCTATTTCAACAAAGAATAAAGTATTGCTTGGTTTAAAATCAGAAAAAGTGTTTGTGAGGGTTGTATCCCTTCCCTACACTTATTCAATCTGCTTGCTGAGCATAGTCTGAAAAACTGAGCTATATGAAGAATGTGGTCTCAGGACTGGAAGAAGGCTTATGAACATATGAAGCAGACGATACAACCTTGATTGTAAGTTCTGTGTGGCTGTTCTAACAGATCGTCACATCCAAGAGAGAAGCAGAAGGTCATGGGAGGACCGAATGGTGTTAGAAGAGGGTATATAAGAGGGATGGAGGGCTGAGTCATGTCTGACCTCTGCCTTTTGGCAATAGGAAAGTCAGAGGAGGTCAGATAGGGCCATATACCCATAGGCCCATAATATATCAAAGAAAAACATTTAGTGGTAAGAGTAATAATCACACTAGAAACCAGCTATTAGAAATTAGTGTGTTCATTCATATTTAGTAAGAACATGTTTTATATCAATTGAAATAGTGCTACAATTTAACCAGTATCATTTACAAAGGAATATTATTTTATTCCCCTTTAGGAAAAGGGCATTATTATTTTCTTCAACCAAAAAATTCTGCAGACCAAAAATCTATACTGTGCTTCTTTAAAAATTCTATTTATAATAGATATAAGGAGTAAATATACCACCTCATCCCCCACCCTATGTAAGCTGCTCTCACATACTTTGAAGAAATAAAAAGTTAAAAGGCTGGGAGGTTTTATGTCTTTAAATAGTAAAACCAAGGCCCAAAGATGTGATTTTAATAAACTGTGAGTTTTACAGTAAGAATTCTTTTTCTTTGTTCTCTAACATAAAATGACAATGATGTCTCTAAGGTAAATTATACACACACACACACACACACACACACACACACACACCATAGATTCATGAATGAATGATGTCTCTAAGGTAAATTATACACACACACACACACACACACACACACACTCTCACACACATACCATAGATTCATGAATGTATTTGGAGCTTGCACTTAGTCCTAGCTGCAATCTAAGAATAATTAAGTCTTATGACAGCCCTGCTCGATACTTGCCATCATTAAGATGTCACCGAAGATATGGGTGCTACAGTAAAATGTGGTGAAGAAACTAGACGGTTCCCAACTATCATAAAGAATAGCATCTGAGGTCTTAAGTGTTTGTTTTCAAACAAATCACCATCTGAGTGAGGTGTCAGCTAAGTCTACATGGAAGAAGCATACCAGCCTGCATGATCTAAGGATCAAAAATAATATAATTCAAATCCGAAGGAGGGAAAAGCATCAGAACTCAAATGATGAACGTCTGGCTTGCAGAAGGCGGTAGATGAAAGTGGAAGCCCAAAATCCGTTTGTAGGATCTTCACATGGACTAAGCTTCTGCTCAATTCCCTCTGAGGATAGTTGAGGGATGTGAGTAGTATAGAGATGATGACAGCAGATATAGGTTAAAATGTAAAATCTGACTTGATTCCCCTTTGTGATCCATTAAAAGTTGTATCATTTTAAACTAAATTGAGGAAAACACATGCAGATTAAACTTCTGCTGAATCCTCTCAGAACTTAAACCAGGATTGCGAATAGCCTTGCTATCATACAGAGTGCATTGGAAAACAGATTATTGCAGATAGAGTTAGGTTAAAATCTAGTACTTTATCATTTATCTCTCTTTTGATGGCTATTAAGGCTGTTCAAGTTTAAATATTTTCTGTCTTGCTTGTAACTGGGTTTCTCTCTATTTTATTGTTAGCTTTGGGGATTCTTTATTTTTGTATGTTTTCTGGCATACAAAATCCAAAACGGGTGAAATCTATGGAGACAGTAACTGGCTTAATGGCTTCTTACAGATACGGTAGGGAGGTGGAGTGGAGCACTAATAACAAGAAGCATAGGAAAGAAAAGGCTCTAAAATTGATTGTTGTGGTGATTGCACAACACTTTTGGATACAATTGAATTATTAATATGTATGATATATGAATTGTGCTCCCAATAAAACTGTCTAAAAAAAAGGAATTTTTTTCTCAATCAAGTTCCCTTTTCTTTTAAAATAAACTATTCTCTTTCACGAGGTAATTTAGCAACATGCTAAATTTGACCAAGTGTAAACTATGAAAGTCCCATAGTGTACAGGCATTAGGGATTGAAAATCACTAACAACTCTCCTATAGAATGGCTACGAGCCAGGATTTTTTAAAGAAGTGATGAAGATGTTCCAAAATTGCTGACTGTAATGTTGTACAAAATTTGGATATAGTAAAAACACTGAACTGTACCCTTTTAAATATGTGAATTGCATTACTATACAACTCCAAGCTGTTATTAAATTACCAATGACAATATCAATAGCTAAGAGTATCCTGTTAAAATGAAAATGAAAAGCTGGTTCTTTATGCTGGTCTTTGTTGGACATGCCCAATACATGGTATGCTAATGACCAAATACTACCAATTTATCTACCCCCTTCTGTCATATAAGAAAACAGTAAAATATATGTATCCACTAAGCAAATTTATTCTTTACCTACTATATACTTTCAAAGTCAAGAAACCCTATATAACATTGAGAAATCAAGTCAGTGGGGTTCGGTCTAGATCCTGGGAATCTGGTAGGAGTTTAGCAGTGAGAGTGAACAATGATAATGGTGATACAGAAGAAGAGCTGTCTCATCCAGCATGGACCCTAAAGGTCAGTGACTTGAACACTTGTCTGGGCAAACTTGTTAGGTGCCGTCAAGTTGACTATGACCCATAGTGACCTGTGCACAACAGAACAAAACAGGTCACCGTCCTGCGCCATTCTCACAATTGTTCCCAAGTTGGGGCCCAGCAATGCTGCAGTCAGTGTCAATCCAACTCACGGAGGGCCCTCCTCCCTTTGCAGCCCCTCCACTTTACCAAGCACGATGTCCTTCTCCAGGGACTGGTCTGTCCTGAAAATATGCCCCCACGTTTTAAATACTTTGGACATGTTGAGCCAATCTAGTCCTCAGTAAATAGGGATGATGGATGTTTCACTTCTCTAGACTTGCTTCCACTTTTGTAAAAACAAAACAGCTTGACTATACAGGTAGCAGTCGCTCAAGTTCCTTTGACCTCAAAAGTTCTAACACAAACATTTGAACTTCAGTCTAGGGTAAAGTGACCAGATTTTAACATTGCTAGAGCAGGACACCATTGACCCAGAGGTGGGGGGTGGGGGGGAGCAGGGTATATTCCCTTCCCGTCTCCCACCATTCCCTCGCTTGTCGTGCATTCTTTCCAAAAAATGGGGACTTTTCAAAAACGCTGTGGGACGCAGGAAAAATTGTTTAAAAGCAGGACGTCTGGTCACTTTAATGTAGGGCAACATCATAAGAAAATCAACATGGGGTATTTGGCTAAGCTAAACTTGTAAAATTGCAAAATGAAGTAAAAAGTGCATTTCTTTCTTTTTTTTTTAAAGTACATTTATTTTAATTGTTTAGTTCTATCTACGTCAAACATGGAAGATAGGCCTAGAGCATGCCAACTTTCAGTATACCTGAGTGACTTTTCAGCTTATTTCCATGTGAAATTTAAGTCTAGTGTAGCAGAAATTGGCCCCAATTTTTATTTCTGCTAAATACATATGATAATTTTTTTTACAAAAAAACTCAATTCACTTAAATTACTCATGTTGACATTTATAAGATATGTATTTCTAAAAACATGCATTTTGCCTATAAAAATACCCCACACTGCCATCAAGTCAATTTTGTTTCTCAACAACATCTTTATAGGATTTCTGAGGATGTCAGTGTTTACAGAAAAAGTCTCATTTTTCTCCCCTCGAGCAACTGGTGGGTTTGAACTACTGACCTTGTGATTATTAGTCTAACACCCAACAGTGCTCTTTGGACTTCTCCTATTTTGATTACAGTTGATTTAAAAAATGATATAAGTATTGTCTAACTTTACAGAAAGTAAATCATTGAGCCAGTTAGTTTTACTTTTTAAACAAAGAGGAAATCTTGTCTCAAGATTTAGTTATACTATTGTGAAAGTATACATTTTTATAGCTTCCATATTATTTAGAATTTTAGCATCTTCCATTTTATTTAGGAATTTAAGAACATCTGTTTAGTAATATTTTCTTTAAAATTTCTTGTCATAAACTACAGAATATGGGGGGGAAATTGACAAAGTCAGCAACACAAGTCATAAAACTGAATTTTCAAAGAATGTAACTCATTTTATAATTTAGCTTCAGGATCTTAGGAACTTCTATAGTCTAGGTGTAACTTTAGCTAGTTGAAGTATGACATCATGTACTAGTTTCTGTATGGAAAACTGTTTTATACACACGTTTACCGAATTTTCATGTGCCTAGGTAGGAGAAATAGGAATGACTAAAACATGGTCCCTGTCCTACATGAAGACTTAGAAGCTAATGGTAATTGCATTTTGGTTCGGAAACCATACAACTTGAACATAAGAGGATACAAATCCAGTTAGTGGGCATGAATGAATGCTTAGTGGAGGGGTGGTATGAGCATAAAAATGCATAGGAATTGAGGGGGGTACAGGACCAACCTGTGTTTTATTCTTTTGTACACAGAGGCAGAACCTAAGAAAACTTAAATTATTAAGTGCTATGAGTCAGAACCCACTCATTGGGACTTAAACACAACAACAGGAAATGACCAGTTGGTGCCTGAGCTAGAGGCAGGAATAGGAGTAGGAAGAAGTATACAATATGTATTTGAGTGTGCAGTCATTGCAAACAGAAAGAAGGAAATGAGCAGAGATTTGCAGATGAGCAACAGCAGAGATGCTTGGTTATCTGTGGAGCACTATAGAGAATTTAGTGTAACTGCTACAGAAGTTATTGGTAATGAAACTGGGGAGAACTTATCCCGTGACCATGGTTTACCTATACATGAACTACAGTAAAGAGCTAGAACTTGATGTATCGGGAAGAGAATATCACTGAAGTATTTTAAGGAGAAAATGACATCTAAATGTGCAAATCATATCTTCCACACACCACCACCAGAAGTTGATAAAGGTATAAAAACAATGACTAATACTAGCTATGATGAATCTGCTTAAAATCTCTGCACGTTGGTATAGATCTTAAGTCAGTCACAAGGAGTTTATACTCTTCATCTGAAGATCTAGATTACCAACCAGATGGGTAGCCATCTAGTCCCTGTCCCTCTGTTTGGCCTCAGTTTTACTTTTGGAAACACCTTTAAGCCAGCTTTGTTCACTGTACACTAGAAGTTTCCTACCACAAATGTCCTATTTTTTATGTAGTTTGCTTGACTCCTATTTATGTTTACACCTTGATCTTGGTGCACAGTAGTCTGGTGAAGGGAAAGAGAGAAAGCCAAAGCGAAAGTATTTTCCCCTAAGTTCCAAAAGCAGAACTGTCCACATCACATACCTCTCTACCCCTTTCCCAACCACATGACAGGCTGCTAAAAAACAGAGGATACAATGGGATCTTAAGAATCTCACTATTTGGAGTTCTAGGGTCAATCTGTTCTATGGTAAATGACCACACCTCTGACTTCATCTAGTCAGCTTGAAAATATACCCCAAACCAACCCCATTGCTATCGAGTTGATTCTGACACATAGCAGTACGACAAGACAGAGCTCAGTGGCAAAGTGACTGCTGGGCTGTGATCTGCCAGGTCAGCCGTTCGAAAGCACCAGCTGTTCTGTGGGAGAAAGGCTGGGCGTTGTACTCCTGTGCAGAGTTACTGCCTCCGAAACTCACGGGGCAGTCCTACCTTGTTCTTTGGGTTGCTTTGAATTGGCTTTGACTTGATGTCGGTGAGTTTTGAGTTAAGATAGGGCAGAAGAGAACCACTCCTTGGGATTTCCAAGGCTTCCAAGGTAAATCTTTATGGAAGTAGACTGTCATCTATTAGCCCAGGGAGCACTTAGTGGATTTAAATACGGCAGGCTCTTAGAAGCCGACAATGACTAGGAGTGGGTAAATGAAAGCTCCTTACCCAGACTAATAATAGAAAGGCAGAGACGAGTTTCTTGAAAGATAAGAGAGGGTGAGCTTTTCCCTTTGGGAAGCAGATTAATAATATCCTTATTGTATCATGAAGAATGGAACTTTTCCCCTTGTGAATACCTATTAAATGATGCCTCAAATGCTTTAACAAGCTTTCATAAATTCTTCAATGTCATTTAGAAGATTCCTTACTAAAGGTTAGTGTTGTTTTTTTTTAATTCAAGATAGGATATTTTTCACACCTAATTAGAAATTTTAAAAGATGGGAATAATTCTAGGTCACTAAATTTGTTACACCTTACTTTAAAATATATAAACTGCTTCTTAGTTCCCAGAGAATGCACAACTATACCAAATTATAATCTCACTTTTTAGAAAATGTTTATTCATTCACAATTATGATAAAGGATATTCTGACTTCTCTAAATTGTTAAGATCTCTCAAATTGCCTTGGTTCAAAATTAATTTTTAAAGGCCTAATATATTCTTGAAGCTCTTTGGTGGAAGAATAATTATATTTATGTCAACCAGGACTATAGCAATAAGAGGAATCCTAAAATTTAAATTTTTCATCTGCAATTATATCAATGATATTAGTCAAATCAAGTCAAATTAAATATAAGCTTTAGATAGCTTTATAAGAACAGAAACTATCTGCAGAAATTATTCCTATTTTATTTAATTAATAATGATTATCCTATTGAGTTTACTTTCAACCCATAGAAAAAAGAAATAGGCTATGAAAAGTATAGCTCCCCAGACCTCTTAGTAACTATTGAATTTTCCCGTTTACACCTCTTTGAAGTAAATTTTAATAAATAGCTAACTTATATGGTATGCAATATTTCCAATGAAATATAGGTTTTGGCATTTTATTTTTGGCCAGTTTTAGCTTTCTGATTTTCAAAAAATAAACCTATTAAAAATAAATGAAATGAACCACCAGAGTTTGTAGAGTTTGGTACAATTGTAATTATCCTGATTTAAAGCAAAACCAGTATACTAGAGAGTAAAGTTTCTGCATACATCCTTTAATTAGTATCTGTTATAAACACAAGAAATGGCAGAAAAAATCTCCTTGACAGAATAGAAGATACATGCAGTACCCCCAAAATGCACAAATCCTAGCAGCACCATGAGAATACATCATCTAAACAGTAGAAAATCTAAATATACTCAATGTTTAAAAGAATCTGTTTCCCATTAAGGTAGTTAAAACTACTATTAAAATTTTATCAGTATAAAAATAGCATCACAAACTATTAATGTAAGATGTCTGTTCAGAATCCTCAGAAATATGCAAACACCTTATTTACCAATATATTACTGCAAATAATTGAGAATCTTAAAGTTACAGTGATTAAGAAGGAAAAGTTTAAGATTTCACATCACGTTTTAGTATTATATTACAATACAGCATTGGAATATGCAAAATTAACTTTTTTCAAAGAATTTTATGAATCTTTATATCTTAAATAAAAAAAACTCCTAGTACTTACTATTTGTAAGAAATAAACAGAAATTCCAAAATTCATATAGCCCATACTAAGAAACAAACAACTCCTCCTTGGAATGAAACCAAGCCTTCCCGACTGGAACATGCTAACATACTGGTGTATAGCTGCTCTATTTAACATATAGCTAATCTAAGACTATGGACTCAAAATACTACCCTAAAAGGCTTCAGTAGCCGAAGAGCATACAGTCCTAAAAGATTATTATCATTTTGGTTAAAAAGTATTTCTTTTTTAATAAAGAAATGACAATTTAGATAACATTTCATAGCACTTCCCCAAAGACATCAGTTTTAAAAAAATCATCATGTAGTCTTACTACATAACAAACTCTTACAGCTCTAAAAGCAATTCTTAGTTACATATACTAACAAGGCATTTACTTCATGAAAAGTATTCGGTGAGGCTGTTTTTGCATAGTTTACCAAGGACATAAACAGTACTATAGCACTTGAGCAACTCACACATTAAAACATTTTTTAATTTGTTCAACAGTATATTAAAATTCAAAAGAAGTAGTGAATGACTCAAAAGGATGAAATATTTAATAACCACTGAATCAGGTAGAATATATAATGCTTACTACCTCAATTAGATAAATTTTTCAAAATCTCAACTGTAATAAAAATTATGAATGCAATTTATGCCTGGGCCTTGCTTCAATACAATGAGGAATAGATAGAGGTGGGCCAGCAAGGGAATTAAACTGCCTGTGCTTTCAGAACTGTGGAAGGTGGAAAAGAAATTCATGGGAATCCATCATAGTGTCATCTCTCACACCTTTAGAAATTTCATGAACTAAAATGCCAAAAATTAATCAAAAATCTCCTAATCTCTAAGCTTAAATAAAGCTTTTAAGATAAATCTTATAAAGAGTAAGAAGCAAACTATAACTACACAAAACTACTAAAATTTCAGAGCCTGCCTTCCTTGGCGTATTATTAGCCAATTCATAAGATTGAAGCCTACAACTTAATTTGAAGGAGAGCATAAGCTGGCTGAATAGCTCTTACTAGAACCAACTCTGAACTGTGTGGACTTTCACCGTTTCGCATATCCCCCAATCCAAAATGAAAAACACTTGGAAAATTTAAGGTACAGAAGTAACTAGAGAACACGGTTACAAATTTTAAATACGAAAGTCATTTTTAAATGCCAGTTATCAGCACAAATGACACGCTTAAATACTAGTCACATAAATCAAGTATAAAATTATGTTCAGTTCAATGAACTCTCTCAAGTGGATTTTGTTAATATTGGAAGAAAAGCTTCCATTAAATCACAAGTAAAATCTTAAAAAAAAAATAGCACAGCAATAAGATTGCTCTTTAAATATAATTGCATATTGAAAAGACCTCATCTTGAACAAATCCCTATGAAAAAATTGTCTTCTGATCCAAGGAATGAAAATTTTTCAAGTGTTCCATCATCTTTATAAGCATAAACAAGGAGCATGCTTCTACTGTAACAGTTACAGCAGGAAATCTTGAATTTCAAAGTACATCTACTGTCTCATAGAAAAGAATTAGCATTTTTAACAGCTAAATAGAATCACCTGACTCCAATTTCTCCTATTCACTCTTTAAAAGAAAACAAAGCTACTTGACTTACTCATCTTTATGCCTCAACCTGAACAAAGGGCTCCTAAATCCCCTATGTTTTTCGCTATGCCATCTGATCTACTTAATCCTCTGTCTCATAGAACCAACAAAAATCAATCAAAATGAAATCTCTTATGAAAAGGAGGTTATCGTCATAATTCTTCTTAATATGCTCACTCATTTGATTGTTTTTAACTGGTCCCCCAAAAGAATGCACAACAAAAAGAAGACAGCTTTCTTCATTTTAACTAGAATACCTCATCAAAAGTATCCAAGAGGATCAATTAAAAAAAAAAAAGTGAGGCTTTAAAACAGACGATTAACAAGCATTTGCAATTCTGCCTGTATAACCCTTTTATACTTAAAATATTAATAACTACTAGATTTGGTTTGGAACATATTTAGGGTCAAGTTTATCTTTTAAATATTCAGTTCTTTCAAATTTAAAAAATATAAAAACATTTACCTCTTGTTAGATGATGCACCAAAACAAATCCAACAGTGACATTGATAGGAACATGCTCTAAATTACCCAATAATCTGATTTATTCTGTGAAATACTGAGTGAGATCATGTCTACTGCTATGGTAAAAGCTGAATTTGAGAGTAAAAAGTCTTAAAAACTAAAATAACATAGTTTTTCAAACACATACGTGAAAATGGACAACAGATGAAGATCTATGTTAAAAAAGGTAGAAATGATTTACAAAAATACTTGTTTGACTAAAAAAAGGTTTATACTGAAAATCATCTCAATGTGCCTTTTTCACATAAAAAAAAGTTCACTCCAGTTCATCTAGGCAACTATTCAAGTACACTATAAATTAGTGAACTGTTTCTATTTTTCTTTCCTGAGGGTAAAAGAAAAAAGCTTGATCTGGAATTTTCTCTTAAGGTTGTAACTTGCAAGATTTATCTAAATACAAGTACGTTTCCATAGTTACACATTTTACTTAATCATGATGGTGGAATTGAATCTGTACCTATGTGAAAATGGCAATGCATTCTGAGTTGGTTCAGCCCTTGGCTCTGAGTTCTGAGTCACGTCAGGTGTTCTTTCATCATCCGTCCCATTGATACTTTCTGGTGTCAAAGGAGACTGAAGATCCCCTCCTGCTGATTCCTTAAAAAAAAAAAGGGGGGGGGTGGTTATGTTTTTGTTAAATTACATGGCATCGTCTGGAAAGTTAAAATGGGCTCTGAAGTATGATTACGAACTATGTTGCAATAGACATTTTAGTCAGAAGTTGAAAACACAAGTTTTGACAGAGAAACATGTTTTGAAGCAAAGCAAGCCATAATCACAAAAAAGTAACAATTCTGAAATGTTGTTTCAAAGGACTGAAAACTGTTGGGTCTGAAAAATTATTTCAGCAGAAAAAGATGGTGGCAAGCATGAAGAAAGCAGTAGACAGACCTGGGAGGGGAAGAGCTGGATAAAGGCGGAGGAGGGAAGGTCGAAGGGGAGAATGAACTGTGCAGCAAGTTTGAATTTTCTTATCTGACACAGTTATCGATTTCTACGGAGCTATTTAGAAAAGGCCTCTGTAATAACACATACAACATGAAGTTTATACACTTCAACTTTTCTGTTTATAAAATTCATTCTGTTCACAGTGGAATTATTTTTTCACCACAAAGCTCCTGTCTTCTTTCTACTCTTAATTTGTCACCCTGAAAAGTACATTAAAATGAATTTTGAGCTGGCACTTGTTCTTGTGATTGCCATCATCAGACTGTCAACATTTGGCATCAGAAATTAGAATGAGGAGTCATTTGATAAAATACTAACCGGGGGAGGTCTAGCACAACAGACTGTTAGCAGTTTGCTGTCTCATGAGTATAGGACACTAATAATCTAAAGTTAAAATATTAAGCTATACTAGGGTAGAAAACGAATACCTACGAATCGAATTGAGCAGTGTATGCTAAGTATGGCTTATTATTTAGCAACTTTAAAGAACTCAACATTTCCTTGAACAAAAACCAGATGCATATACACAACACTGGAAAATGCATAGGATTATTATAAAATATGAAAATACACAGTGACACCACAAAAAAAAAACCTCATGAAAATATAATACAATGCCTAGTGTTTCTAACTGCTACCAAGTTGCTCCCGTGGAAGGAACAAGGGCTGTTTTGATATGTAAGGTTTTCATTGGCCTGTTTTCAGAAATAAGACACCAGGCCTTTCTCTTCCGAGTCAATAAGCTCTGAGGCCACCTGTTCAGCATCACAGCAACAAACCTTCCTTGCTAGAGGGGCAGTGCTTGAGGTGTACTGACATCTTACGGTGAGACATCTACCACTGAACTACCTGCCCTCCTAAGTGAGTATACATAGGTCGTACTTAACTTACAGACTACTATACAGTGAAACTTCTTACTTTGGTTCTTCTACCCATGTCTCTGCAACTCCCATCAAATGACTGGGTGGGGTCATGCACATCAGTTGTGAGAGACACTAACAGGTGACAACTGCCATTCCCTTGGCTCTAAGGGAGCTGCACCAAAGGCAGAACTAGAGAGCACTGTCAGAACCATCAAGGAAGAACCACCACCAGTGACGGCCATTGGACAGCTCTGCCCGAAGTGGTGGAGGCAGGAGATGCCATGCCAAGCTAAAACCAGAGGATGGGACAAAGATCCCATGAGCCAGGGAGGAAGAGCAGCACTGAGACTATGAAATGGTGAAAAGCAGTGGGCAAGTTTTGGGGCTAGAGACGGAGGAGAGGCCCTGGGATAGCATGGGTGAGAGACTGAGGACGAGTGGGAGATCTGGCTGCTGGTTGAAGTGAGCTGTTGCTCTGGACAAAAGGGTATACTGTTAATGTTTCCTGATCCCAGTTTGTGGTAACCTAGAAACTTCTCCTATAAAGAAAACTTCACAATTCTGAGTATTGCCTGTGATATCTGTGTGGTCATTGCAACAGATTATCAAACCCAAGAGAGACGCAGAGTGCTGCGGGATGAGTAGCTGCTGTCAGAATAGGGTGAAAGAGGAAGGTGAAGGCAGGTCTAACCCTTATCTTGTGGCTATTAGCCCTGGACTAGTGAGCAGTGAGTTCTTGTGTATCTTGAGGTCAGATATGGTCCTCTGAAATATTCTTGAAGTTGGTGACAATTAACCAATTAACCAAGAGTTACAATTAACTCTTTAAAAATGTTACAAGTGGAAAAAAGGTAAATAAACATGAAACATAGTAATGTGGTGTGATGGATTACTTCATGTCCACTAGGCACTCCTGGTTAGGGGTGGAGTCAGACCTACCACAGTCTGACAGTGCTTCCTTGGTGGAATGGCCTTCTCGGAACTCCCTTTTCATGGAGCACTCTGTCATTCTATCTGCTGGGGCACTCCACCCCTGACACACAGAGCTGCCAGACCCTTGACATGTTTCCACTGACCGTGGACCCACCCATTCTGCACCCACTGCATTCTACATCATTACATGTGGCTGCCTGAGTCTGATGAGGGTCTGATGGGCTAGTATCAGACTTTTGGCCTTCAGTTGGACTGGGCATTTTCTTAATAATTACTTCTTTTTTTGTTTGATAATTACTTTTTTAAGTTTTTTCTTATACACATATGAATGTCACTGGATTTGTTTCTCTAGTTAACCCAGCCTAACACGTGCGGTGACATTAACATTCTTCTAGGATATTTCTTGTTTTACAGTGCCGTATTTGATTGCACTTTAAAATATTTTAGTGGAATTTTATAATTAGTATAAATTATACAAGCTATCAAGTAACTTCTTTCTTGATTGTACACTGCCACGTGACCATTTTTTCAATTGATAGTGGAAATGACTGTGACAATGACAAAATATTTCATTCTCTTGCTCAAGATGATACTGATCAAAGGGATCTAACAATAAAGGAATCTATTTTGAGTGCTAACTCTGTTCTCATTGTATCTTTTTTTCTAAGTCGTGTTTCAATTAACTGAGAGTCAATGCATGGATAAAGCTTATAGCATTACGAGACAACATAAAAGTATATGACAATGAAGACAAATCCTATTATGTGAACACTACTGCAGTTGGTATCTATAAAGTGATTACTGCTGAATCAGTTATAAACCCAAACCTACTGTGCTCTTCAGTCCATTCTCATTCACTATCTAGTGGCACTGTATAGTGTTTCCCAGACTGTGAACCTTTATGACAGCAGAGTCTCTGAGGGGGCAGTTGGTGGGACAGAGTAGGATTAAAAGAGAAAGGAAGAGGAGCACCAGTTTGACTCTCTATTTCCTTTACATTTTCGATTTGAGAAAATGAAACTACTCACACCTCATTCTGTTTCGGAAACACCGCTAACCCTTTTCTTTCATCAAAACAAATAATCTGCAATCAGAAAAATGACAGTCGAACTGTCTTATTTTAAACTCAAAGTTTGGGAGAGCACCAAAGAAGACAAAACTAACAGCTGTGACTGTATCAGGAAAGAGACTGAGCACACATGTGGGTCTTGTGTATTTAGGTACTGCCTTTATTTTCCTTCCATTTATGATGTGGTTAAAAAAAAAAGGCAACAAACTTGGAATATTCTGAACCACATGGGGAAAGCGAAACAAAATGCCCACATCATGGGACAGGTGTGCGTGCCGTAGTAGGAGGCTAGCTAGCATTGCCCATCCCCAGTAGACCAAATACTGCTACCACCTTCCATTGAACTCCAACAAAAGCTAAAATTAAAATTCCGGTTATATTTTCATCCATTTTGGATTCCACAAAACAGGGCTTTTCATTTACCACCCTGAGAGACCCATTCTTTTTCAGTCTTTCATACTTAAATGGCAATGAGAATACTGCTTTCTGTCTTGAGCTGAGGCTCTGAATAAATTGAGGGGAGGACTTAATAATCTTGAGTTCCCCTGGTGGCAGGTGTACGAAGAAACGGTAGGAGAGGCACTCAGAAGAAGAGCAGGTGCTAAATAAGATCTCGGACAAAAGCCTCTCTAGGGGCACTAGCTGTGAAAGCTCTGATGGCCATAGAAATTTTTAAATCTGAATCTTTGGACTAACTCTCGCTCCTGATTTCTGTGTAAAATCTACCAACTAATTCATGCTTCGGGTTAGTGAGTTCAACTGTACTTTTACACCCATACGCTATGCTAAGTGGGAAAGAGGAAGTTTTCTATTCCCATAAGAGTTACTATAGTCTGGAAACCCACTCGAGCAATTATACCCTGTTCTATAATTGACAAGGGCACTGAGTAAATTAAGTGAAAGAAGTCCTGCTAGGTGATTAACTGCAAACTGATAATTGGCAGTTAGAATTCATCTGCTCCTCGCTTATAATTTTTACAATGCTATGAAATATAAAAAATAAAGAAGTTACGTAAATGAATGGCAGTACTATTCTGTCATAAAGAATCCCTTTGGGGCTGAGCCCGGGTGGCGCAGTGGTTGTGCGCGGGACTGCGGCCCACTGGGACGGAGGTTCAATTCCAGCAGTGGGGCTGGGCCTCCTACTCCCACCACCGGAGTGCAGTGATGCCCCCCCCCTCCCAAAAAAACAGAATCCCTCTGAGTGACCCAACAGCAATGGACTTGGCTTTATTATGTTATATAATTACTTAGGGCCAGTTGCTTGTTACAAACCTGTTTATGCCAACTGGATTTCTATTCTTATGAAACCAAATTAAATATTATGTAAACAAAGAATTGAGCATAAAATTATTTTAATAAAAACCAAACCTTTTATTTTTTTATTAAAAAAAATTTTTTTAAACCAAACCGTTTAAAAAAACACTTTCAAAAAAACACTAAAAAGTGAATGGTTAAAGAATCTAAATAGGCTTTAATTGAATTAGGTTTAGATAAGAATGACATAACATCAGCAATACAGAAATAACAAATAACAATACAGCATAACAAAAGCAATACAGAAATCAACTGATATCAACCTCCAATTTCTTTGTAATTATCAGGATTTAGTTCCATGTAAAAAGAAATACAAAAAACACTTGGAAATTTCAGATGATTAATTTTGGGTATGGTTTATAAAAGAGAACAGAATTCTAATCAAGTATTTTTTAAAAAGGCCTCAACCTTATGATAACAGTTCAGTGAGTAAACATCTACCTGTTTTCATTTATAATAGAATATTGAGAGCTGAACCCCGGTGGAGTAGTGGTTGAGTGCGGGACTGCGGCCCACTGACTTGGCAGCAAATCCAGTATCAGCAAGGCTAGGTAGCTCCCACGACCACCAGAGGGCAATGATGCCCCCCCTCCCCCAAAAAATAGAATATTGAGAGTAGGACTTTCCTCCCCTGTTTTTCTTTACCCTTACTGACCTTTTGGATTGTTCAATATTTACTGGTTTTGCCTATAATAAATAAAGGGTAGTGATGCACCCCCCCAAAAAATAAACCAAATAAATAAATAAATAAAGGGTGTCCAGTCTTCTTAACCAGTCCCTACCTCCATCTGCTTTTCAACTCATCCAGACCCTCGTCCTCTTTGATGTCACTTCCTCAGCTTTACCCTGGATTCCTTTCTCTCCAAACACAGTCTATACCCAAGAGTCCTTCATCTTAACTATAACCCCAACCCTTCTCAGTATTCTCTCCAGTCTTTTTTTTAATTTTCAAATTCCCCTGACACCCTTAATGATTTTTGACCTTTCTTTGTCTTTCCATTCTATTCTCTTTCAGGGGGATAATCTCACTACAGCTTTACTGCCAATTTGTTGATGACTTCTGAGACATTTTCTGAGCTCAAATTCTAATATTTTCAACTACTCACAGAGCTTATCTACCTGGTGTCCCATTTGAATTTAAATTCAATTATCTGTGACAGATAGACTCTTGGGACATTCAGGCTGCAAACTAAGAAGAGACATTTCAACATTTTAAAGTCATCTAACCTCCTCCCTCCTCAATCTCCCTTTACCACTCTCCCTTACCCTGACTATTCACTCAATCACCTCCTTCCCCATCTAATTCCTTAGGTGACTGACTCTAGTTGTTAGGAAAAGATGCCACAGCAATATTCAATATGAATGTACCAAGATTTCCACAGAAATTGTAATGGATGAAAATTTGCCTTTATACTTAGTTCTCATTTCTCTAATGATAAGGCCTTTATTGTTTAATTGGCCACAAGAATGACTAGTTTCTGCTCTTCTTTCAATGTTTTTGAGCTTCTATTTTCTTGAAAGTAATATAACAAAGGCATCTATATTTGAAAAATGCTTGCTATAAGAAGAAAAAGAATAAAGTATCTTGAGTTAATGTTTTACAGCCAAAATAATTATTTTAATTTTCTGGAAGACTTTTAAAGTCAGAGATGGAGCCAGGCATTGTTAATCAAATATACATACCAGAGAAAATAGTAAGAATGGCATCTACTGCTTATCTTTTTTACCTTTCTTTTCTTATGAGACAGATTTCTATTTTTTTTCCACCTTGAGACAGATTTCTGATAGATGTTACTAATATTTCTGTTATGTTTGAATTGTGATGATCTCTGACTATTCTTAACCATACTCATCTAGAGTTGTTTCTTACTGGCTTACCCTAATCTGCTAAAGTAATGTTCTGCTTGAAAATAAAATAATATTTAAGAATTCAGCAAAGAGAGAGCCTATTAAAACCCACCAAACTGCACCATAAGGCTTGAGAGAATAAATCCCTTATTTTTAAATTCATCTGTACTTTAAAATCAGATAGGACAAATAGGTCCATCCATGCTTTTTATGTGCTTTTAAGTTGCATTTATTTACATTTGAACTGCAGGCCAAAAAATCAGAAGAACAAGATGGTGCTCAGCCATCATTGCAAAGCATTCTGACCAGGGACACAACAGAAGAACAAGGTTTGAAAGGGAGAAAAATAAAACTCAAACTGTCAAAGAAAATAAAAATGGAGAGGGTGGTACTAGATGAACACCTGAAAAGATATCATCCCAGAATACCCTTTTAACCTGAACTGAAGCCATTTCCAGAAGCCATCTTCGATAAAGTGACCAGGTTTAAAGCAAGACACCATTGAACGGGGGAGTCTTGATTAAAAATTTGGTCTATATGGAACAACAAAAATGTTCATAGAACGCAAAAAATAGTATTGTAATATATTTATTTTAATTTTAAAATGTTGCAGGACGTTGTTAAATTGTTAAAAGGGGGACGTCTGGTCACTTTATCTTTCAGTCAAGTACTAGATTGGTCTTAAAAGTAAACCATGGGACTGAGCCCCGGTGGTGTCGTGGTTGTGCATGGAACTGCGGCCCACTGGGATGGAGGTTCAATTCCAGCAGCGGCTCCACAGGCTGGGCCTTCTACTCCCACCATCAGAGGGCAGTGATACCCAAAAAACAAAAAAACAAAAACAAAACAAAACAAAAAAGTAAACCATGACAGCCTTGAGAAATGTGCTCTGTTCAACAGCCAGCTATACCAGACCAAATGGTCAACATGTCCTTACACGAAAAGATGAGAACACAAGGAGGGGCAGGACAACAGGATAGACAATAAGGAGGGGGCAGGGTTGTGAGGTAGAAATGTTCACACATTCCAGAGATTGTAACCAGTATCACAGAATAATTTTACATGAATTGTTGAGTGGGAATCTGATCTGTCATGTGAACTTCAACCTAGAACACAATATTTCTTTAAAAGTTGTAGTCTCATCAAATGATCTGAGTTTTGATTATTAAAATGTTAAAAAAAATTCTCAAAGACACTGGCATAGAGAGAGGGAAAAACCAGCCATCTCCATCAATGCAGATTAACTAACACAGCGGTTCTTGACATGTGGATCACAACCCCTTTGGGGGTCCAACGAACCTTTCACAGGGGTTGCCCGATTCATAACACTGGCAAAATTATAGTTATGAAGCAGCAATGAAAATAATTTTATGGTTGAGGAGGGGGATTTACCACAACATGAGAAACTGTATTAAAGGGTCACGGCATTAGGAAGTTTGAGAACCACTAAGCTAAAGGGTGCATTTCTATGTCCATTCTGGATTTTTCCATAATTTCCCCAAATTTACCTACATCATCAGGAACACCATCTGAAAGGAGCAAGGGTCATATATAGAACAAAAAGTGAAAAACCCACCTGTGAAGGTGTACTGGTAAGTTCCATCTTTTCTTGTGATTTCTCCTTTGCTAGTCGAGCAGCTTCTTTAAATTCCTGAAACTTTTCTGCAAACTGAATGTATAAAGACTATATACATTAACCGAGTAAAAACAAGCCATTTTTACCTTAGTGTGAACAAGAAAAAACAAAAAAAACCCAACTCTTAACACTGATAACATAGTTCCCAAATCAGTTGCAGGTATAACATGAAACTAAGAGAAAAAGTTAACACCTAACATTTGCTTGTATGCTAAAAGGCACTTTCACAAATCTCACTAGAAAATATCATGCTGTAACTTAGAATTTGGTGCCAGCTCACTCATAAGCCTTCTTGGTTGCTCAGGGCAGCCCTTGTGGGCCAGTGGTTAGGCACTCAGCTGCTGGCCGACAGGTTGACAGTGTGAACCTATCAGCTGCTCCATGTGAAAAGCTGTGACAGGAGGTCTCTGTAAAGACTACAGCTACGGGAACCCACCTGTGCAGTTCTACTCTGTCCTACATGGAGGCTGTGAGTCAGAATCGACTAGATGGCAATGAGTTTGTTTTTCAATTTTGGTTGATCAGAAATAATTTACAAAGACCAAGTTGGTGGCAGCAGCAGTTGGGGGTGAAAGAAGGAAAGACAGACGTAGTATGTTTTATCACCAAGAAAATTGAATTTTTAAAAGTATCTACTCCAAAATGACCGAGTACTTAGAACACACATTTAACATTTATTAGAACATAACTCTCAAATTATATAAGGTATTTTACTTTCAATAATGTAAATGGGTCACATTTACTATTACAAGCACTGCTAAAATTCCACTTCCAAAGATTCCTAAATAGTTAATGTACAGCAGTGCAAGGAATAACAATTGCACAAAGTTCCCTAAAATTTTGCAACAATGGTACTGTGCAATAAATGCAGATTTTAAAAACTCTTAAGAACCTATACAACATCTTGACCTAAAGTAGAAACTATGTTTTAGACATAGAAGTTAGCCTAGCAGTATCATCCAAGAGAATAATTCACAGCTATAAAGTATACAATTAAAAAAATAAACTTCAACATATTTTAAATGACTATTAGAATTGACCATAAAAAAACTGAAATGACAGTTCCCTCCTTGAACCCTCATAAGTTGACCCTAATATTATTTCCATTTCAGGAAGAATGATGTTAAAGGAAAGGCTCATCATATTCTGACCTGCCATGAGAACAGGGAAGAAAGCTCAAATTTGGGAGGGGGGGAGGGGGGAACGATCGCACAACTATTATCATAACCCATACTTACAACCATTGTGTCACGCACATATATACATTCGTTGGCCATCATCATTCTCATAACATTTTCTTTCTACTTGAGCCCTTGATATCAGCTCATTTTTCCCCATCTCGCCCTCCTCACCTCCCCTATCTCATGAACCCTTGATAACTTATAAATTATTACTATCTTGTTATGTTTTACACTGTCTGACATCTCCCTGCCTTCACCCACTTTTCTGTTGTCAATCCCCCCCAGAGAGGGGGTTATATGTAGATCAGTGTGATCAGTTCTCTCTTTCAATACTCCACTTTACCCCTCTCCTCCAAGGGGTTTATCTGTCCTGGATGCTCTGTGCTTCTAGCTCCTAACGGTACCAATGTACACCTTCTAGTCTAGCTGCATTTGTAAGGTAGAATTGAGATCACGATAGTGATGGGGAGGAAGCATTAAAGTACTAGAGGAAAGTTATGTTTCGTTGGTGCTATACGGCACCCTGACTGGCTCGAGTTCTCCCCATGACCTTTCGGTAAGAGGGTGTTCAGTTGCCTACAAGATGGGCCTCTACTCTGCACTCCCCTTCACTCACAATTATATGATTTTGTTCTTTGATGCCTGATACCTGACCCCATCGACTCCTTAGGGTCACACAGGCTGGTGAGCTTCCTCCATGTGGGCTTTGTTGCTTCTCACCTACGGTAGATGGCTGCTTGCTTATCTTTAAGTCTTTAAGACCCCAGATGCTCTATCTTTGGATAGCCAGGCATCAAAAGCCAGCTTTCTGCATCACATTTGCTTATGCACTCACTTTGTCTTCAGTGGCGAGAAGGCGAGCATCATGGAATGCCAGGTTAATAGAACAAAATGTTCTCACATTTGAGGGAGTACTTGAGTGGAGGCCCAATGTCCATCTGCTACTTTGATACTAACCCTATAAATATATGCACATAGATATATTTTCCCATTATCATATATTTACATATATGCACGTGCCTGTATTTGGACCTCTATTTATGCCCTTTGCCTCCTAGTTCTTTCCTCTATTTGCTTTACTTTTCTCTCGTCTCACTCTCATGTTCAGCCTTCATTTGTGTTTCATTAATTCCTCTCTGTTACATTGCCTTGATCAAGCCCTCCCAGGCTTCCTACCCCTCCTCACCTTCGATTTTGGACCACTTGTTCTTCCCGTGTCCCTAGAATTGTTAACACCCACTTTCTTTTCCCTGCCCTCCCCCCTTCCCATGTGTCCCCTCGTTTTTCTCTCCAGGTTGTTTATCTATCTTATCTAGAGAGGCATCCAGAGATAATGTAATATGCGCAAAAAACAAGACAGAGCAAAACAAAGCAACAAAGAAAACAACAACAAAACAATGCCCCCCCCCCAAAAAAAGAGAAAAGCCTGTAAATACTTTAAGGTCTGTTTGGAGAGTCCAAATTAAAGTCATCATTATCTCAACGTTCTTTCTTGCCTTAAACCTAATTAGTCTGCACCATCCATCACCTGTAGATGGGAGAGCTAAATGGGTACTACACCTCTCCAGGAGAATGAAATGCTTCCAAGCTGAATATAAAACTTAAAAGCTCTCACCTTGGTTGAAATTAAATAAAAACAAAGGCATAATTTACTTTTCTTTCTGTAATCTGAGGTAGTAATATTTAAAACTTCCTTATATTCATATAGCAGTCGAAAATCCTGCTCAAGTTCATAGGAACTTACACTACTACTAATTTATCATTCATTTTCAGCAGGGAAAAATACAAAAGTTTAGATTTCCATGATGACAGAGTTTGTGGAAAAATGGAATTAGACAATAATGGCATTTTTCCACAAACTTTGTGAAGTCCTTTCATGCGACTTAGTGCGCACTCATACAGTCCAAGTTTAACTGGTATTTTCCTCACACCCATCAATGGTAGGCCACCAGACAACAGTTCTTCCAACAGTAATTTCTATTTAAAATAAGTTATTTTGAATAGCTCTTATCTAGAATTAGGAAGCCCTTACCATGGTATAACAGGTGACATGATAGCAGTTCAAACCTAACAGTTGTTCCAAAAGAGAAAGATGAATTTGTCTGCTCTTGTAAAGATCACAATCTCATAACCCCAAAGGGGCACTTCTACTCTGTAGCTCGATGGTATGAGGTTTCATGGTGAACTGCTTTCACAGCTTTCTCTAAACCCTTGCAACACTCTTAACTACTTACAATTCTTAGTACTAAAATGAAGCCAGACAAGTCACTTGCTTCTTCATTTATGTAAAAACTAATAAACTCCTCTGGGTTTCCTATAGCCTATAAACCTATGATTAGGTTTAAGGTAAGAAAGAAAGTTGAGATAGTGACGACTTTAATTTGGACTCTCCAAACAGACCTTAAAATATTTATAGGCTTTTCTCTTTTTTTGGCATTGTTTTGTTATTGTTTTCTTTGTTTTGCTCTGTCTTGTTTTTTTGTGCATATTATAGTATCTCTGCATGCCTCTCTAGATAAGATAGATAAACAATCTGGAGAGGAAAAACAATGGGACAGTTAGTCTCCAAAGTAGTTGAGCTAAGACATCATATCATGACTGGATCAAATCATTCTAAAACAGACTCTTCTTAGATTCTTGGAGCCAGGACTTGAAAAATTTTCCAAGTTTAGTAAAATATTTCCTAAATATTTCCTCTACCATTAAAATACTAGGCTTCCCTAGCAGTAAGGTGAGTCAAAGGTACAGGCTAACTTTAAAGTTAAAATTAAAAAGTTGAAATATAAAATGCCAATTTTAAGAAGTGATCAAACAATCAGCAAAAGTATGACTGGCAACATTTAACTGATCAGTCTTTTAGCACACAAGAGAGTTAAT
>PVJH01000926.1:150399-247915 GCA_004026705.1 Nesogale talazaci
GGAAGAAAAGAAAAGCTAACCCATGATCCAGTCCCTATGTTTTTAAGTCAAGAATTTCAGCAAGCATAATAAAATTATATTTTTTATTTTTCCCCTTAGGCTTTAAAAGACTAATCCAAAACAAAGAACTCCAAAATGTTTAAGATTATAGTTCAAGTACTAGAATAAATGTATAATTTCCCAAAGGGGCTATTTTTGGAAGGGCAATGCTCACTTGGATGCTTTTGTCCTGCTACTATGGGTTCAGTTACTCTATTTTGGAATTACACTCCTAGCACAATTCAAGAATGTAAATGTAACCAAACTAAAACAACCTCACTGCCGTCAAGTGGGATGCAACCCACAGACACCCTATGCCACAGGGCAGAATCATCCCCTAGAGTTTCTAAGACTGTCAGCTTTAAGGAAATAAGTGACCACATTTTTCTCCCACAGAGCAAGCAGCTGGTGGGTTCTACCCACTGACCTTCAAATTAGCATCCGGGAGCTTTAACCAAGGTGCTACCAAGACTCCTTTATTAGAGAATAGAGAGTCAAAAAAAGAAGATAACTCTGGTTTGTCTTAATCATCCCATAGAGAATGATGTATACTACTGATAGCAAAGGTTAAAACTGCCCTAAAGTTGAGCTTTAAATTATAATTTAATTTAAAAAATTCAAATAAAAAGAAATAATGTAAAAAAAAGCTTACAACCAAAAAAAAGAGAGAAAGCAAATAGGCCAATTACCATGTAATACAACTTCAACTTCATAAATATTCAAAAATAGAGATTTAAAAGAATTCATTGAGAATCAGGAGGATCTCTGTTTTCAACAACTTTACAAATATAAGTACATAACAAGAGACATGATTACCCTGAATGTCAACAATTTCAATTTCCAACCCATCATCAGATACTGTGTGTCTTAAAATCACAAGTGTTTCAAATATAGGATGAACCTTTTAACCAAATGGTTCAAATAGGTTGAAAGCATAATCTTCAAACCACAACTCGGTGGGTATAAAATTTGAAGGGCAAAAGTCAGTATGCTCATCCCCTCGGTCCCTTTAGTATTCTGAGATTGTTTCCTTTTCCTTGTTATGGCCTCCCTTCAAGTGGCAGCCACAAGAATTTAAAGTGCCACTGGTCTGAGTGCAGCACGAGTGATTTTACTTAGAGGCACAGTATTTTATGGGTTTGTCTGGTCAGAATAACCATTTAATTTATCCAAGAGCTCTCAGGGGACCTGCAGCATCAAGAACTATACTGCAGGTTTCCCTAAGTGCAGTCATTTATATAGCCAGCTACCTATCAAAAAGCTGAAACCTATGCCTGAACTTTCATAAATTCGAAAAGCCTGGTGGGGCTCACTTATGTTGTTAGGTCCTTGTGTAGACCAAACCACCTGAGAATGCGATCGCCTGAGCCACACCCATTCTGCAGAGATAATTTCCATTTACAGACACTAAATAATCACCTAATCCCTTTCAACCATTGATGATCGTTTTTTCATGTGTACACCCATTTTCCTGATTCAGAGTGTAATCTAATGGTCTCCTGCTTCTCGGACTACAGTCACTACAATGTTGAAAGCATTAATTTTTCCTATCTTCTATACTTTTCATTATTATATATTTAAGACATCTAACTTGGAGAGAGAGAAAAAAATTCCATTCTGATTATATGACTGAACTTACTTTTGAAAGATGATGCTCAGAGGAGAATCCCAGCCCATAAACAGTGTTTGCCCGGCTATCGGCCCATTGGCCAAACTTCTGAGATGTTTTAGTAAATGTCATGTTTGGGGTGATGGTGCTGTTTATTATTGCCTGGAATATAAAACAAAGATGAAGAGCCGGTCAAAATTAGCAAAGAGACATTTAAAAGCACAGGACCACTTAATTATATAGTATCTTAGGATTCCTAATAGACAACAATATTAAAGATACAAGGAGTTTATATGGAAATATAGGCACTAGGTCTATTGGTACGTTTACTTATCAAGAAATAACATTTTGCCCTCAAATAACTTTCGCTATGTTCTGAAAAACTAAAAGATTGTTTTAGTGTGGTCAGTTTGACTGTTAAAGATCCATATTTTTAAAAAAAGATCCATATTTATTAGTTTTGGACAATCATTGCAAGAAGTATGTAGGCCTTTGCTTTTTAAAAAATTTTGCTTGTTTTGCTTGTTTGTTTTTGTTTTGGGGGGGGGGCACCACTGCCTCTGGTGGTTGTGGGCACTACCCAGTGCTGCTCCTGAGAGCCACCACACTGGATTTGAACTGCCAAGCCCGCGGGATGCAGTCCTGCACTCAACCACTTATGCCACTGGGGCTCAGCCCGTAGGCCTTTGATTTAAGTATGTTTAAAAACCTATGTTGTAAGTATGTTTTTAATTTTAATGTAAGATACTTTCCTTCAGAAAATCTTTTAAAAATATTATCTATTTTTCTATCTTTATCTATCTTTATCAATAGAAAAATGATACCAATTTTCTAATACCCCAAATGCAGGATTTATTTAAAGCATACTTCACTGAAACTTATGATTTTTTTAGAAAACCACTTTTAGTTGTTCCTTATTTTTTCCTTTATTCTAAGCCAAAAAAATTCATAAATATATACCTTATTTCTTTTCCTAAAAAGCATCATGCCAAAAAAAAAAATCAAAGCAAGGTCATTGCCACTGAGTTAGTTCCAACTACAGTGACCCTGAAGAACGGGATCCTTGTGGGTTTCTGAGACTGTAACACTTTATGGGAGGAGAAAGAAAGTCTCATCTGTCATCCACAGAGCAGCTGGGGGCCAGCAGCTCAGAGCAGACTCACTACCCCACCAAAGCTTGTCCTAAAGCATCACAGATTCAGTTCATGAGAAAAAATCACAATTCCTGCTTCATCTAGTTTTATAGAAACCAATATGTTATTATGTTAATAAATATTAACTTTGAGAAGAACCATCATAAACTGCAAGGACTTAAACATTAACTAGGTTCAGGGTTTCTGTAGTGTAGTGGTTATCACATTTGCCTCACATTAACTAAGTTCATTCCCTCTGGCAGTACTGTAAAAAACACAGAATTGAAAAAAAAATACAGAATTGTCTTCAGTTAGGTAGTCTAATACACTCTAGAATTAAAATTTACAAGTTATTCCAACAGTAATAAAGATGCACAGGTTACCAAATCCATGAACAGTCATCTGGTAAACTATTAAGTATGAAGAAAATGAACATTTCCAGAACAAAGCTACATTGTCTACCACATCAACAACAGTTTGAAGGTAAACAGGTGAGTTATGCAGATACTTGTGATGTTATAACAAAATGTGCTTGGCCCTCGTGCATCTAATGAGGACAGTGAAACAGAGAGAGCCCCTTGCTACCTCACAAAGATAGCAGGTGTGCTAGCTATGACTTGGAGAGCTCTTATTCTGAAGATTACTGGCAAAACTGATAGACTCTGATCTCTCCTTAGCCTTCATTCAAAAGTGGATTTTCCAGTGTGTCCATTTAGATCCCACAAAAGGGCGCTGACACCTGCCCTAGCCTGTGGCAGAGTCCTCAAATGGAAAGCTAAATGGGAGAGGATGTAGTAACAGCCAATTTTTAAAATTGAGCATCTGTTAAATGCCAAACACAGTTCTAGATATGGTACACTGCAATGAGCAAGACAGCAATGTAATCATGGATTCCATTCTCTAGAACAACTGGAGTTGGTCAATGGATAAATAAATAGTTGACCATTAAAATTCCAGTGTGAAAAAAGCCAGGGAGTTCAGGAGAGAAGGCTGTAAGAGAGGGTGAAAAGCACCATAGGAAGAATGGGGCAGGCATGACTTCAAGGCTCCGTGGTACTGCAGGGGCCTCAGACTTTTTAAATAAGGGGACAATTTACTGTCTTGAGACCGTTGGAGGGCTGAACTATAGTTCTAAAAAACAAACAACTATGAACATATTCACTGCAGGCCTGGGGTGAGTCGGCTGCTAAGCAGGAGAGCAGTGGTGGCAAAAACACTTGGCGGGCTAGATAAATGTCCTCAGTGGGCTGCAAGTGGCCCGCAGACCATAGTTTGAGGACCCCTGTAGCAAAGTGTATTCAAGGTGAGAAGGCCATTTTACAAATGACCCAAAACTCTCTTAAAAAGAGGGGTTAACAATAGGTTTAGTGGCATCCAAGAAAACTAGTCAATTTTCCATCAGTTACCCCCGCCTATTGCACCTACTCAAAATTAACTTCTTTACACTTTTTAAAAGAATTCCTTTTTAATCCTCGTTCTGAAACTTTCCATTTCACTGTCTAACCTGTTTTAGTTTTCTTTTGTCACTGGAGAAAAACTTTAAAAATGATAGATGATCAATAATTTCTACTTACTGGAACTCTTCGACTAGAAAGCAGAAATCTATTTGGAGTCCCTGGGTGGTGTAAACATCTGGTGCTGACACAAAGGGGAAGGGTGGGAGTTCCCTCACAAACCAACCAACCCCCAAACAATGTCCCTCCAGAGAAAAGCCTGCCCATCTGCCTCTGCACAACCAGCTGTAGCAAACTTGACAGAGCACACTCCGACGACCACACACGTGGGGAGCTTGACGCGAGTCGGTATCAGTCCAACAGCAGCTCTAGTTTCTCATCCGTTTTCAAGGACATTTTAGTTCCCTATAAAGAGTAGTTCTCAACACTTTTGAGAGTTGGGGTGCTGTCCCACAAAAGAGGCAAACACGCTTCATCGTTACAGAGCGGGTCGTGCGCCCTTGCTTTGCAGAGGCCTCGGCAGCGTGATGGAACTTCACAGCCTGCTCACATGCACAGGGAAGGCCCCCGTGAGCACAAAGGGTCACTTAAGGGCTCTCCATCACGCAATCAGGACGTGCTGAACGGGGCAGGGTAGGGCGGGACAGGGAGGCGAAAAGCACCCCGTTCCCCTGTCAAATAGGTACAGAAAAGTGAGTTAGATCATTAAGAAATGGAACAGGAAAATGGAACTCTACTACAGAAGGTAGATTTTGTTAGAAGGGCAAAAGAAAACTTTCTTTCCACAAGAATTTAAGATTCTAAGAATTACAAGCAGCCAAGTATATTCAAGCATTGAGATGCCAGAAGCAACAGTTCATATTACCTCAGAAGGAAAAAAACATTTTGATGAGTATGTAATCACCAAAATTCTGTCCTTGGAAGTAACTCAGAAATATTTCATTCTTGTGAAGGTTAAGCTATTAATTGGAACCAACTTAAATACTGCCATAGTTTTTTTCTCCTAGTTTCTCCTCTATCAGTTAACTTTTACCTTTATAGATCATTTAATCTTCCTTTGTAGTAAACACCGTATTGTATCGGGGATGTATGAGGGGGCAAGAGATAAACAAATTACAGAGAATTGAATGGTGTGTGTCAGGATTAAGGGAAAAAAGTAATACTATAGAGTCTAATATTAATATACTTAAGATATCTATTAATTCCTGAAACCAAATAGTTACAAGGTATGACATAAAATACTCTTCACTACAGAAAGTTTTACAGACCTTAACTATTACTATTTTCTACATCCTTTAACTCCTTAAGTGGAAATAAAGATATGCTGGCTTTATTTGCCAACCTATGACGTTATATGCATAAGCCATTATTTAAGACAGAGTATAAACATAGCTGCTGGGTCCAAAAATTTAGTTAGAAGAAAACACACACACACACACACACACACACACACACAAATAAATTCAAAATATAATATTAAATAAAATTATCTTTCATTCCCCCAAATCTACTAGGCAATAATAGTAATAATAACAGCAAATATTTACACAGAATTTATTATGCATACTTTTAACAGCTGCTAGTTTTATTAATTAATCTTATTTTATTTTGTTTTTTGTTTTTTGGGGCATCACTGCTCTCTGGTGGTGCGAGTAGGAGGCCCAGTCTTTGCTCTGGTGGAGCCGCTGCTGTAATTGAACCTCCATCCCAGTGGGACACAGTCCTGTGCACAACCACTACATCACCAGGGTTCAGTCCTCTATTAATTAATTTAATCTTTACAACAACCCCATGAGATGGTTATTTATATAGTCCTATGAGGGAAAAAGCACACAGAAGTTACACGCCAGAGTCATATGGCTAGTAAACAGTGGAGCAAAAGCTCAAAACACACAGTCCAATTATAGTCTGTGCTCTTAACTTTGACACCAGACCACTCACAGTTCTGGGAGGAGAAAGGCTCCATGGATTCAAGAAAATTTGAAAGAGATGAAAGGGATGCTCACCTTTCTATACATTATACTGTGAATTTATAAAACAAGTAGCATTGGGAATAAGAAAACGGATTCTCTCACCTCTCTTCAGGGTATACTGTACATCAGGCACTAGGCACTGTGTCCTTGGGCGGATGCTAATTCATTTAACCCTCACACAACTATTAGCACTGAAGTGAGAAAACGTAGGCTCAGAGAAGTAAAGCAATTCATCTAAAGTCTACAGACTCAAGATAGTGAAGTGGAGAGCTGATCCAGGTAGCCCATTTTCTTAGCCAAAACTTTTGCCTTTCCTAAAAGCAAAACGTCAGGTCTTGACCGCAAGCTTCTCCTTAAATACAGATGTCAGCTCTAGTGTTGACACTTACTGACTAGGTGACCTTGGGAATTTCTTTAAGGGCATTTGAAAAGCACTCTAGTTCCTCACTACAGTGTCCTTAGTTCCTCCAGGAGAACAGAGACTACCGCCATTCTGTTCAACACTGTATGATTAGCTCATCACGTAAGTGTCTGACACATAGCACACATGCCAGCAACATTTAACAACTAAACCAAATAGTCTCAAAGGTGTAGAATACTTTTGTATTTAATTTCATATAACAATGTGTAATCCAAGTCATTTAGTGGACAAAAAATGTTGCCATCCTAAGAATGAATGATCAGTTGTTTTTCAAAAGCTAAATTTTACAACTTGACAAGGAAATATTAAATATTACAGGAAGTTTTAAATTCTCTGGGGATACACACACACACACACACACACACACACAAAGGCAATAGAAATGCTACAATATAATAAGGCAAATCAGCAGGATAATGTAAAAGTAAATTTAACTTACCTTTGAGCCATCTAAACTGATTATCCTATACACATTTCTTGTGCTGTCATAGAAATAAGACACAGTAACTGCGTGCTTGCTGGTGGGTACCCAGTTCTTCTTTGTGTTTGGGTCAATCTGGAAGACATGAGCTCGAGTGCTGAAGATGGGTTGTTCCCTGGAAAGAAGAAAATAAAATGCTTAACTGAAAGCAGCCTGGACTAGCCCAGTGGACTAGAGACCACAAAAACAGTGAGGATGACTGCTTCACCAACAAGTTCTCAGCCCCCAAAAGGAGACACCCTTCTTCAAATTTGGATATTCTAATGGTTCAATCTTCTAGAACCATTAAACTGTTCAATGATATAAATACAATTCATATTTGATTGTCACATGGTTAAGCATGTCCACCCATTTTTATATGCCTTTCCCTTACAGTGGGTTAGTAACTTATTGGTAAGACTTTCATTCAGTGTAGTATCTACTTTTCTAGAAAGTAAGTGGGAGACAGAATTTCTCAGCCCAGAGAAAAACATTTACCTAACCCAAACAGGGCCTGGATCATGTAAAATAGACACATAAAAATTATTTCAAGAACCACAACTATTCAAATATATATATTAAATACTAAGGTTATTACAGAATTTCAAAACCTGAAATGTAAGCATGAACTGCTCTACAAATACATATATAAAAATTTCCAAGTGTTAAGTAAAAATACCTTTGAAAATAGCATTTATCACAGATTCCCCACATCCCAATAGCCAAAGGCAGAAAGTCTAAATATTCATCAGCCAAATGATGGATTTATAAAATGTGGTATATACACCTGTAATGGGATTAAAAGAGAATGGAATTTCCTATAATTCTTTTGAAGCCCCTCGTATACAATGGGAGATTGCTCAACCTTACAGAGAAATAAGTTCTAGCACATCCTGCAACATGAATGAACCTTGAAAACATTAGTGTCTGAAAGAAGCCATCAAAAAGGACAAAATTATATGATCCCCATTACCTAAAAGTTAGCAGTTAGCAGCCCAACTGGTAACCTAGCAGCCACCAGGTCTCCAGGTAAAGATATAGAGACCACGATTCTCAGTATTACCAGGAACAGTGGAAGGGAGAGAGAAAAAGAATTCTCAATGATTGGGGGAAAGTGAACTTCTGGTGTGCTTTTAAAAGATGGAATGGAGAGAGGTGATTGTTGAACAATATGGTAAATATAATATCAAAAGTGTGAACAAGATTGACATGGAAATTTTCTCTACCTCTCATATATGTACCCTCATTTGAAAAAATAAAGTTCACTCCTTTCCCTCTGCATAACACTTTTGTTTTCTAAAGTAGCTCAACGTCTTCAAACACACTTTAAAGGAAGGAAAACAGAAGAGAGAGAAATTACGACAGGTAAAGGTACATCTGGGTCCTGAGTGTCACACATGTCTCTGGTGTGTACTTCCGCTTGACGGGAGCGCAGCATGAAGAGAAGGCGCCTTGGATCTTTCTTTTGCATGCAGAAGTTGGGCACTGAATAAGGAAGAATGTAGAAGAACCCATGCATTTGAATGATGGTGCTGGCGAAAAGTTCTTTTAAAAAAAAAAAAATCTAGAAAGTATGCTGCATTGCCAAAAGGAGGAACAAATCTGTCTCAGCAGACGTAAGCCAGAACATTCATCCCATGCACTTTGGACATGGTGTCCGGAGACCAGTCCCTGGAAGAGGAGACCATGCTTAGTGAAGCAGAGGGGCAGTGAAAAAGAGGAAGGTCTTCAACACGACATGACTTTAACAGTGGGCTCAGACCTACGACAAAATCTGAGGTGGCTCAGGGCCAGGCAGGGATCTGTTCTGTGTACATGAGGTCATGGCGAGTCAGGATTGACTCCATAGCACCCACCAACCAAAACAACTTTGCTCATAACAGAATCACTTTGGTAAGGAATGAACACATTTTGAGTCATGCTTTATGAAATGAGGCAGAGAGCCTTCACATCTTGCTTGGCTGTGATCATATATGAACCCCTTAGACACATAATTATCAACCCTGATGTAAGGCATTGTGCCAGGATGAAGAACGAGACTCCACTGGGAGTAGGTCTTACTTATTCCTTTCCTCATTCTTAGAACCTTGACTTAGACATGAGGCTGGTGCTTTATAGGCGGGATTATGTTCCAAAAACCCTGAAGTCACCCCAAATCTGAGGGGGGAAATCGTACAGGATGGTAATTATAGGAATAGTTTCAAGTAAGAGTATTCTCTAGAGAGAGAAAAAAAATTGTTAAGATGATGAAAATGCTTTTGAAAGCCTTGTATTACCAAGCAACAAATCACACTTTCATGGAAATGCAATGCTTTGAGGCTGATAAATACTTTCCACATCATAAAACATACTTTCTTTTTCTAAATAAAAATCTTTAAACTAGCTATTCTACATAAGAAATGCTATTTGATTATCAACTAATGAGCAAACTTCCTTTAAGTCCCTTGTGAAAAGCTGGTTTCTTAAAAAAAGTTGTAGTTCAAGAACCCTGTAGTCAAAAACCTGTCCAAGTCTGCCAGACAAAGGTCAGTGACATACATAATTTTCACTGCTGATACAGGAAAAAGAATTTCTTTAAGTAAGGGATAGTATCATATCACATGAAGCACACTAATTCATGATTCAAGGATTTATTATCTACCACACGCTGGGGGTACTTGGATGGAGAGAGTCTCTGGTGAAAAAGACAGAGAAGTTAAAAATGAAATCCTTGTCACCAGGCTACATTCTTTAAGTCAGTGAGAGCAGGTTGAGGAAAGCTGAGAAACAAAGTATTGGGACAGAATTGGACAAAAGTAGAATGGAAAGGGGTCATAGTGTCCTGTCCACTGCAAGAACCACGAGTGGGGGTTTCAGTGCCTTTCTAGAATAAGGTCTGAGGCAAGTCAGTAGACTAGGGTCCCAGCGGCGAGGAATAAAAAAATAGTGTATGGCTTTGCATCTTACTAACTTTGTCAACTGTAGAAGGGGTAGATTGGAAGGAGGCAACATCTCACAAAGGGAGTCGAGTCAGAACCCTATTGAAGTACTTTGGGCTTTGAGGAGGGGTGGACTGAGATGGTTAGGGAGTGGGATTTAGAAATATTTGAAAAGTAGAATCAGTGAAATTAAGTAACAAATTGGATGTGGGCCACAGGTTTTCAAAGGGAAATGAGGTTGCTCCCTTGGGGATATTTTGTAATGTTTACAGCTATTTTAGGTTGTCACAATTGACAGAGAAAAAAACACTGAGTGAGGTGGAAACATCATTCTGCATTTTGTGGGTAGAGGCCAGAGGTACTGCTAAACATCCTTTACTGCATAAGAAAACCCCCAAAAGAATTATCTGGTCCCAATTGCCAACAGTTAGTAATATAAGAAATGCTTTTAGAAACATCTTCCTAATGGCATATAAAATAATGAGCCTAGAAAGCTGGTATAACAGACCTCATATTGGATTAAGGGCTGGTATATATACTACATACACAGATATGACTCTGAAACTTTGCATGGAGGTACAAAACTTAAAGAATGCAAGTGTTAAGATGGCTCAAAGAAAAAAATTAAAAGTCAATTTTGGCTTAAAATGGAAATCCATTAGTTTACATAAAGAACTGCTATCTTTAGTTCTGAATGCACAGACACTGAGTGGATGCTGACGCTTCACTACCCTGTGGGGCAGAGCAGAATTACCTCTGTTGAGTTTTGATGACTGGAAAAGCTTACGGGCGTAAAAAATCCCATCTTTTCTCCAGGAGCAGCTGGCGGTTTCAAACTGCCGACCCTGTGGTTCATACCCTAATGTGCAACCACTATGCCAGGGTTTCTATTTCGTTTCTTAGGCATGTAGAAGTGCAAAATCATGAAAAGCTAAAGCAAGCCAAAGAAACCATTTCCCAACATATATATAGTCCAGGGTTGGGGAGGGGAACCTCAGAGAACCAACAGTTGTTACTTGGGTAGATGTGATTTAAGAAAATCAATAACGGTGCTTTTCAAAAATTACCATTGCTGCCTATATATTTTTATAAATCTTGTGATCATTCAATAAACGTTCAGTCTAAGGAGTGAAGGAACTAGATCTGATAAACACAATCAAGCGTAAGCCCCAAATCAAGTCCTTTGCTCATGAGCCACTTACAACCTTCTATAGGGTATTTTTGAGTCGATGCTTTGTAACAGCAGAGAGCTCATCTTTCTCCCTCAGAATGGCTAGTGGTGTGCTTGATACAATGAAATTCTGCATGGATGGATTATGATGGTAAGAGCTGTAAGAGCCTCCAATAAAATGATTTTTTTAAACGAACAAAAAGAGGTTACTGTGAGGTCTAAGGCAACCTGAACCAAGCCATGTCTTTCCAGTTGCCTTATATGCATGTGAAAGTTGGACACTGAATAAAAGCTACTGGGAAAGAAAGAAAGAAAAAAAAGAATGGCTGGTGGACTTGACCCTATGACCCTGCAGCTGGCAACCCAGTGTCTAATCCAGAGCTACAAAGGCTGCAGAATATAGCAGGGGGAAGAGAGAAAGGTCACAGATGACTTGTTATTTCTTTCTATAATCCTTTAGTGGTATTGTTTGACATTGTACAAAAAAAAAATTAACATACGATTTATTTTAAATAGCATCATTGAGAAAAATTTCATAAGCAATAAAAGGAAAGGAATATCCTAAGTACTCTTATTGAATACCACCAAGAAAGGAATAAATGATCTTTTTTGGGGGGGGCAATCACTGCCCTCTGGTGGGGATAGGAGGCCCAGCCTTGCTCCTGGTGAGCTGCTGCTGGATTTCAACCGCCAACCCAGTGAGCCGCAGTCCTGCACACAACCACTACGCCACCGGGGTTCAGCCCTAAATGATCATTTTTAATGGTTTGAATCTTACATGTTTTTTAATTAATTTTTTTTGAATCTTACATGTTTTAAACAGCACCTGGAATGTAAAGGGTTCTATTATTCATAATGAAAAACAAAGAAAAAGAAAAAGGGAAGAAATCCAAACATGCCAAACTGTGTGACTCAATGTACTGAAAGAATAGCCAATTATAGATGAAACTACTCTCCTTGATTAGAAGTAAAAAAACAGAAAGACAGCAAACACCACTTTTAGCTTGACTTCTAAAGTTTGCACTAGCAAGAGCCACTAAAAACAGTCAGGGCCAAAAGGACATGAGAAGGAGTAAGTCAAGGGGCGAACAGACATTGGTGGATATGTAACTACCTGTGGGACACTGATGTGATACAGTTTGTCTTAAAGTCAAGAGATATTCAAGTACTGCAATTTCTTTTTGAAACAAACAAATCTATCCTAAACAAGTTAATAAAGATTGTCTGTGAACTATTTTAGAACTCTAAACTCTCTTTCTCCCATCTCTCATAGGAATATATACACACTAACAAAATGAGAGCACTAACTGATTAAATTAACTGTTCAAATACTGCTTTTTAAAGATTATGATATTAGAAGTTGTTTTCTTGACTACATTATTTGTTTAGTAGCTAATGGTTAATAGATTGAATGCTTTTTGTTTTTGTTTTTTTACCATATGCCTACTTTGATCAAAACAAAGATAATTCTACTAATGACTGTCTGACACATAGCTACACCACAAGAACTCCACCTAGTGATAAATGAAAAAAATGGCAAGTGCCTTTAGAAAAATTCTAAGTTAGAAATTTAAATCAAATGCAAATGATAGAGAGATGCTGTTTCAACAGAGGCATGCAGGCTTAAAACTTAATGTGAAAAGCTACAAATTATCTCCTCTGGAAGGTTTTCTTAAAAATTGTATTACCTAGCTATCTTGCTTTTATAATCAGTTAGTTACACATTCAAATGAAAGATATTAAAAAAAATAATGGCTTGCATTTCAACAAATGAGAAGTACTTTTTACAATATCAAGTACCTGGTTTAACTGACAAATATGATGAAAATATAATCAAATAAAGTGAACTTAGAATTTAAGATGATTAAATTATAAATATACACCAGAACAATAACACCACTCACTGCCCATATTTCTTATCTCACTGTAAAAACAACTTTATTGATCTCAGTCCTTCTATTAGAGATTTTAGTATTTTCATATATTTGGGCATTTTAATATGCTGAATTTAAAGTCTCAAGGCTCTGACAAATTCACAGCAAGAGAAACCCACTGAATGTGTATAATTAAGCAGCACCATCAATGGTCAAATAACCTAGCTTGCTATTTATTAAGCAACTGTCATGTGACATCGCCTTCAATCCAGCCCATTTACAAAAAAATAGGATTCTTCTGAGATAAAATAAAATATATCAGTGCTTTAAAATATATCAGAAGATATGCCTATTATATTAAAATCAATTAATTTAAAATTAGTATGGTACTTTCACATTTTATTAAATTTTTAAAACCCAGCTCTTTCCAGATGATTTCCATTAAGTAAGCTAAATTTTGAGATGTGATAATACACCATAGGTAAGTAAATGTAAAAAAATTTTAAGGCTCTTCTTAATAACTAGTTTAATTTATTAACATGAAAGGCATAGTCTAAACAATCTAAAATGCTATTTCCTAATAGATATCTAGTTCCTAGAATTTCCAAAATGAATTAAATTATAAAGGTCATTTTAAGTTCTAATATTGCATCAGAGATTAATAGTCTTTTCCTTACACTGACTATAAGCTAAACAAATGGATATTTAAGCTATATGGTATCTCAACAAATAAAATAAATTCAGAATTAAAGGGAAGATTTGAAGGTACTTTGGTAAAAAATATTTTCATTGAATATTTCTGTTATGTTTTCTTGTGCACAAATACAAGAGCTTTACCATGATATATAGAAGCAAAATTCAGGATCTGAGGGAATGTTTAAGAGTATAGTTCTAAATTGTTCTTTGGCACGCTGGTACCAAGTTATACTCTCATTATTCTTATATTACATTCTTCCAACACTTGCTAATGTCTAAGTAACATCTTTAATTTGTGCCAACTTGATAAGCATGAAATGGTATTTCATTGTTGTTTTAATTTGCACATCCCTGATTACCAGTGAAGCTGAGTATCTCTTCATGTATTTCTGGGCCATTTGAGCTCAATGAAATTCTGCATTTATTCCTGAGCTTGGTTAAAACCTTATTTTAGCTCCAGAGAGTGAAAAGGCCAGCTGAAACTCAACACTCAAAACAATAGGCACAGGAACATTTCATATGTGTAATTCAAACCACATGCATATATTTTAATTAAGATCAATACAAACTAAAGTTGAAAAGGACAAAATTAGTCATTTTTCTAAATTTGATGGCATTCAATGTCAATCAATACAGCTTGGTAGTCTTTGTTCTGGGAAACTCTCAAGTTAGGCATTTATGTATGCTTAGCACAATGCCCAGTGCTAGGAAACTCTTGTGAGGCATTTATGTATGCTTAGCACAATGCCCAGTGCTTTTTTTCCCTCCACTGTGCATGATGGTCAAAAAGCTTAAAAACATGGGCTTGGAAACGCTTATTTGATATTCATGAAAGTTCCGTGAGACAGTTACACCTCCATTTTATAATAAGAAAACGCAGGTGCTGACTGACTCCTCTAAAGCTACACAGGTAAGAATGCTCTCTGTCACTTAGTCCATTCTGACTTACAGCAACCCAAATGGGCAGGGTTGGATTTGCCCTGTGGCTTTCTGAGGATGTAACTCTTTACTGGAGGAGAAAGTTTTCGGCTTCTCCCACAGAGCAGTTAAGTGGTTTCGAATTACTGAACTTGTGGCTAGCAGCTCATTGCATAACCCATTGTGCCCTCAGGGCTTGTGTGGTAAAAGTACCCATGTTAAAAAAAGGATGGGGCAAATAAAAATCTAATTGGACTAGATTGAACTGCAAACTGAAACCATGAGCTACACCATGTTTTTCACCTGTGAAAATAAAACCTTTTTTTCATGATTGAAAAAAAAAATTAGGGAGGTAAGGTGGGGAAGAAATGGGGGCGGGCGATAGGAGCTGATACAATGCGCTCAAGTAGAAAGAAAATGTTTTGAACATGATGGCAACAAATGTACAAATGTGCTTGACACCATTGATGGGTTTATGGGTTGTGATAAGAGCTGTACTAGCTCCCAGTAAAATGATTAAAAAAATAATATCAACAATGAAAGCAAGAAAGGAATGTACTAAAATTAATTGTGGTAATGATTGCACAACTCTTTGTATGATTTTTGGAATATGTCCCAATAAACTGTTTTAAAACCAAAAAAAATTTTTTTAGTATTTTTTTTAAGCATCACTGCCCTCTGGTGGTGGGAGTAGGAGGCCCAGTCTTTGCTCCTGTGAGCTGGCATTGAACCTCCATCCCAGGGGGCCGCAGTCCCGCACACAACCACTACGCCACCGGGGCTCAGCCCTAAAACAAAAATATTAATGGTAGTGAAATTTAAGGAAATGAAATTTTGAGTAACAACTGGTGGGAATAGAAATTAGAAAGTCTCTCTGGCAAACATCTTAACAAGCGGTATCAAAAGACTGAAACTTTGAGGGTATTTTAATTTTGGGCGTGTTCCACTGACAAAGCAATTCCATCCTAATAGCCAGGGATATATGCAGAGTTATAGCTATAGGGGTAAATCATACCACACATTTACCACATATTTATAATAACTAAAGATCACGTTATAAAATATCCCAGTATCTTTAAAATTAAATTGCAGTACTTTCATACAAAAAAGTATTATATAAAACCAAGCAAAATTACAGAATAGTCAAGTGATTTAAGATATTTGTGTTAGCAAATGGAAACAACTATAAGATAGCAAATATATTATAATTCTCAGTTGTTGCTGTTAAAAAGTAATTGAAGAAAACTCTCTTTCTGATCCTTCAGTAACATAGCATAGGCAATGATGGTTTTATTAACTAGACAATTAAAGACATTAGGAATCACTAGTAAGTCGAAAAAGTATCATTTCTACTACGGCATTGGTCTTTGGAAGATATCCACAGTATTTAAACAGGTAATCGCAAAACTCCAACTAAAGTAACTACATCTAACTGGAGAACCATTTCTTTTCAGTTCTTCTATAGAAGCCTACCAGAACCAGGAACCCCAAACCAAACCAAGATTATAGTCAAATCTCACTAAAAGCAACAGTATGGACAAAGTGGAATATTTACAGTTAAAACTTCCCATGTCAAAAAAAAGCCCACCAAAAAAAAAAAAAAAAACACAACTTCCCATGTCAAAAGCATCCTCTTACAAGGTGAAAAATAGAGTCTCCAGATAATGCCCTCCCTACAGATAATACAGACAAGGTATTACAAAGGGTATAAGAGTCCTGGTTGTTAACAAATTAGTCGGCTAACCACAAGTCAGCAGTTTGAAACCACTAGTTGCTCTGTAGGAGAAAGACAAGCCTTTCTAGTCCCGTAGAGTTACAGTTCAGAAATCCACAGGGGAAGGTCTACTGTTTTGTTTCGGTTTCTTTTGGCATCACTGCCTCTGGTGGTCGTGGGCACTACCCAGTGCCGCTCCTGAGAGCCGCCACTGGATTTGAACCACCAAGCCCGCAGGCTGCAGTCCCGCACTCAACCACTGACGCCACTGGGGCTCAGCCCAGTTCTACTGTTTTACAGGGACCCTATGAGCTAGAATCTGTTTGATGGCATTAAGGACAAGTTTTCACAAATAATAGGATAGGCAAAGCATGTCAACCTGCAATAGCTCAACTATTATGAATTAATAAGCCAAACTGTAACATTTTAAAAATGGACATCACCCTCCCCCCTAAACCCCCCCCTCCCAGAAGCTTATACACACTTATTATTTGTTTAGGAACTTTGTACCAGCTGAGGCCTGATGGCAACAGTGGTTGTGTGCGGGGCTGCAGCCCACAAGGTTGCCAGTTCAAAACCAGCAGCAGCTCACCAGGAGCAAGGCTGGGTTTCCTACTCCCACCAGGGCAGTGATGCGAAGAAAAAAAAAGGTACTTTGAACGAGTCTAAATTTTTCAAAAATCTTATCACCCCCCTGTTTCATGAGTAACACTGACAAGGTCAATTCTTTGTTATCTTAGTTTCCTAGAAGGATACCTTTGCTGAGTTAAAATTTGCCTTGTATATTTTAACATGTTCATTAAAGAAATTATCAATGGGTCACAGATTACTCAGTTATCTCATATGACAGTACTAGGAGGAAAAAAAACTTGTCAGCTTATTTCTATTCCCAAACGAGACTGTAACTCAACAATATTCTTACCCAAATGCCAAGTAACCCAGTCATGTTTATTTCCCATTCTAATCACGATCCTATCTCATCTCAGGTGCCTGCTGCATTTCCCAGTTTTCCGCTGTTCTGTTTGATCATGTTCTTAATTTTATGAATTACTGAAAATTCTATATTAAAATGGAATGATTACAGATATAATAGAGATGGAACTATTCAAGCACCACATAGTGAATAAGAAATAGTGACAGCGAAAAATTGACAAGATTTTCTTTTTCTTTTCAGGGAATGGGTGAGGCAGTTAAAAGTATGTGATATTTCAGTAGTTTCCTTTTATATCGATGAGCACAGAGTATGTTGTTTAGCAAGTACTTCCATCATTTGTCCACAGGAAGGGAGCCAAAGAGTGGACAAAATCCAAGTCAGAAGTTTAAAAATGTTCCTCATAAATCTGAAAACAAAAATCTAAACCTACTGGATATTCAGTGAATCCTTTGGCGAGCCACAGGGTTAGGCACTATTTTAAGCACTCTATCAGTGCTAGTTAATCCTCTCAACCTTTGAGAGAAAGTTCCTATCACACCCCCCCCCCCAAAAAAAGAAAGAAACTGAGGCAGAGAGCGATTATCTAATTTGCTTAAAAGGACACATCTAAACAAGTCCGTAGAGTCAGCACTCAAATGCAATCCAAGTTTAAGGCATATTATCTTTACTCTACACAGAGGAAAAAAATTTCTTTTGTCATGTAACAACTGAATTCAGGATTGTAACCAAACTCAAACAGGATCCATGGTAATGTTAAAGATATAGTGGAAGAATTAAATTGGTAAGTGCTTTCTGCGCCCCGCCCCCCGCCCCGAAAAAAAAACTTAGGCTAAAGAAAGCAGGGGAAAATAGTGTCTTTGCCTGAGTAAAGCTCAAACTTTACCAAAACATGCATCTTATTCATACTGTGTCCTTGTCAGAAATGATTGAAGCAGATTATTTCATAGTTCAGGATTATCTACTAATGTGTAGTCTCAAAGACAGCGTACTTTATTCACATAGGCTAGTACTTTTATCTATTTTAGGGGGTATTCTGTTACAAAATCATTCAGTTAATTTATAGACCACAGAGATATTTTTTTCAAAAAAGGAAAGTTGAAGGCCTATGATAATTGGCATGGATAAAAAATAAGTATTTCGGGTTCCTACAATCAAGCTTAAAACTCCAATTAATATTATAATATGCATTGTTTCTAAGATACAAAAAGGGGGGGGGCAGAAAAAGACATGCGTAGTGGGGGAACAGGGCACTAACCCACCCAAGCGGAGGAAAGAAGGACCAGATTTCACCCTGGTGCTCCAAGATTTGAAGGCAACACACTGGCATGAAGCAGGGAACCAAGAGAGAGGTCTGAGCAGCCGGCCCCAATCCCAACCATGTGGACAGCACCCCGACAAAATAATTCACTTCAGAGGACAGCCTTGAAAAGCTACAGCTAGGGGAGAGAGGCATGTCTGCTCAGACCACACAGGAGCAAATGAAGGGAGAAGAATAGAGAATGGAACACATCCTGGTCCACCACGTCCTGCAGCCAGTATTTCCACTCAGAGAAGTCAAAGCATAACGAGGACCAAAGGGCCAGCCCCACTAAGAGACAGAACATCTCTCACTAACTCATCGCGCTTCAGGCGACAACACTAGAGACACAGTGTGGGAATTGTGCCCCGTCTGACCCCACCACACCAAGCAAAAACACTAAGGATGTGCGAAAGAAGAGCAAGGGGAGCGGAGCAGATACGAAAAAATAGACTTTGGGGCCAAAAGTGGATGCTAACAACCCCAGGGGCACGTAAACAACAAATGATGCGAAATCGAAGGTGTGGAGGGGAAGGAAGCCTGGTAGGGCTTGATCAAGTCAATGTAACCGAGAGGAATTAATGAAACCCAAATGACGGCTGAACATGATAGTGGGACAAGAGGAAAGTAAAAGGAAATACAGAAAGGAACTAGGAAGCAAAGGGCAGTAACAGGGGTCTGAGTGAGAAGAGAAATAATTTGGATTCCTCATTTCAACCACCTTTTAATTATAATGAGACAGAAAACAGGTCTACAGCTACTGGTAAATAGATCCTAAAGTCACTTTTAGCCAGACTTTATATGTGGCATACTTAAAGCTATACCACAGACTGGACAACAAATGCTAACATGTCTGCCCTGGTATATTATCTATTACTATCAGAGCATTTTTGCGTAGACTGACTTGTTTGATAGGGTTACACTGTGATATAGTTAAAGGAAGCATTAACAAGACCCTTTTACACTGAAGGCTCAGCTTCAAAGGGTCAGAATCAGAAGTCTGGTCTGGTTCTAAATTCAGGGCTCTTTCTACTGCTCTGCACTGAAATCACTATGCCTTCCCATAGGACTGCAACAAAGCACACACGCACTGACACAGCACTGTGCTCACATTGTGGAAACTCATCATCTAATAACTTAAGAACTTCTGATTTGGATAAGGGAGCCAGTTACCTACCACAATTTGCAAAGTAACAGGACAATTAAGATCCTATAAAACTCTGTCATCAAATTGACTTGGACTTTTGGTGACCCTATAGGGCAGGGTAGACCTGGTCCTGTGTTTCTTAGACTCTAACTTTTCTTTTTTTTTGGGGGGGGGAGGGGGGACGGGAGCATCACTGCCCTCTGGTGGTCGTGAGAGCTACCCAGCGCTGCTCCTGAGAGCCGCCTCTGGATTTGAACCGCCAAGCCTGCGGGCCACAGTCCTGCACTCAACCACTTACGCCACCGGGGCTCAGCCCTTAGACTCTTAACTTTTTATGAGAGTAGAAAGCCCCACCTTGCTCCCAAGAGCACCTGGTGGTTCCAAACTGCTGACCTTGCAGATTGTAGCCCAACTCATAACCACTGTACCATCAAGACTCCTAAGATTCTACCAGATACTTCAAAAGAAATCTTTTACTTCTAGTCACCTAATACAGTCATGCATCACCTAACATCCACAGCATGTTCTGTAAGACAAGACGCTATGTGATCTGAATGTCATGTGAATGTGCCTAAATCACGCGCTGGAGCATTATTCACTGCTGTGTTGTTTTAACAGTCTTTTGTTTTACTTTCCCTTTGCCTCTTACTGCTCCTATCATGAGCACTGGTTTTGCTGTGCTTAAGAGCTATGGTAGCAATAATAGTTATTTTTTAGTGAGGAGTAACACAACATTCAGGAAATACATGGTATATTAGATTGTCTACTGTTACCTAACAATTGGAAGCATGTGCTATTGCATGGTTAACTTTTGTTTCTAAGATAGGAGAAACTTGAAGCTTTCTATTCATGTAGAGATTTACAATCTTGGAAACCCACAGGGACATTTCTACTCTGCCCTGCAGGGCTGCCATGAAACAGAACTGACTAAATGGAAGTGAGTTGTTTTTTTTGTTTTTAGAAAGCTCACATTAAAATAATGGTAAAAAGTACAGTACAGTATATATATTAAGACAGGTATATATAAGATAGGTCTTTACTATAATTATCCAGACACATGTATTATAGGTTGTATATGTACTGTTCCAATATAATGGCAATGCAATTACTTTGTATACCAGCACCATGAGATATATGTATTGTATGAGGGAAGTGGTTGTGTCGAGGTACATCGGATATGTCCTAATCTCCAATCAGGATTTCTGACCTCTCTTCTAACCTTATGGAACCATAGCTATATATATGTTGCCCGAAGAGATGTCCTACAGCACATTACTCATGTAATACTAAGAGAAACTTCAGAGATCAAACTTTACATTGGAAACCTAAAGAGAGGGGGAAATGATCAGTTGTTCTAGGTGACAGAGTCAGTTATTGACATGCAGAAAAATTTCACTAGAATCATACGTGTCAAATACCTTGGATCATTTTAAACTCAGATTCTATGCACTGACCTCAATTTCAATTTGCCTTTGAATGTCATTCAAGATGATAATTCCAATCTGTCAAAAATCACCCATAATATCACTATTTCAGACATCTCAAAAGGCAATGTTAAAAAGAGAAAATGTCACAGCTGGTTCACACTCCTTGGTCTTCACCTCTGATAAAGAAGCTTTTCTAAGGAAATGTTAACTTTCAATTTTTAAAATATAGTTTCCTAACTAAGTGTACTTTTTTTTTGGGGGGGGGGAGGGACTCTATATAGTTTCTTTAACAATTTCCCACACCATACAACATCATAGTCAGAAAGGCTGCATCTCATAAAAACAAGTCTTATAAATGTAGGTTTTAAGGATTATTCAATAAAATACTCATTCATGGGGATGAGCCCCGGTGGCAAAGTGGTTGAGCGCGGGACAGTGGCCCACGGGCTTGGCAGTTCAAATCCAGCAGCAGCTTTCTAGGAGCAAGGCTGGGCCTCCCACTCCCACTAGAGAGCAGTGATGCCCCCCCAAAAAATACTCATTGATATCTTGAAAATTATGTAACTTCTAGAACCACACATTCCAGTGGTACCAGACAATAAGCAATCTTTCTCATAAGAATCACCACATGAGAACTAGGTATTTGTCAGTAAGCTGGCAGTCTCACTAATATAAAGAATAAAACTAGCTGAAAAACATTCCAACATATTATTAAAAGAACTTGCTAATATCCTTTTTAAATGAGAAGGCAAACCTCCATCCAGTTAAAATCTCTTTACCCACTATCACTCATAGAATTTAGTTCTAATTTTTTTTAGAGTTTCTAAACATATGTCTCAAAATGTTTATTTACTCGTAGAATGACTAAAAAGTAGGATAAAATCTTAGTAAAGCCCAGTGGGTTACTCAATAAAGTATCTCAGGTACTGTGTTTGTCAACTGGTGTCTTTATTATAGGGAAATCTGATAAAAAATGAACTCAGTAACAAATGATTGCCGTGAGACGCGCAACAGTAAGTATTCAACAGTAATACAACTAGGCTAGCAGTGAGTCTTCTCACTAAGCATCTTTTTCACTAAGCATCAAAGGTACATGGGCTCCAGAAATAGCACTGTTACAAAAATGAAAACTGTTCAAGGGCTGAGTTAAAACTAGAGGAAAAAAATTAACATGTTGGATTCTTTTGACATGCAATGCTTAAGTATATATTCTCATTTATGTCTCAAAAAAAGCCTCTACATTTTTTGTTTTATTTATTAGCCTGTGGGAGAGGGATAGTTTTATTTATTTTGCTTTTTGAGGTAGCTTTAGTAATTAACCAAAGGTCACAAACAAGTCAGATTTACACCCACGACTAACTCCAAAGCCAAGGTTTTCTCACTATTCTCGGTAAAAGACTAACGCCTGATAATGAAAATGAAAATCCAATTCAGATTTCTGTTTTATCTCTGAATAACTCACTGACCAACTCAACATCTCTCTAGACACATATCTTTGTCATTGTCATACCAGCAAAATATATTCTCTTTCCCCATGCATTCTGAGATAGGCACTATTGCAAAACAAGTTATTATCGCTTTGGAATAGCATCCCCTTCTCCCCTCAAAATTCAGGTCCTGTGAGAACCTCTGAATGTGGTTATTTCGAAACAAGATCTTTGAAGATGTAATCAAGTTAAAATGAGGTCATACTGGATTGTAGTAGACCCTAATCTAATGACTGGTGTCCTTATAAGAAAAGAAAAATGGGACATAGACACACAGAGGAGAAGGCGATGTGAAAGGAAGACAGAGATTAAAGTGTTGCATCGACAAATCAAGTAATACCAAGGACTGTATTGGTAAAAGCAGCAAGGACGGCATCTTCCCCAAAGCCTGCAGTGGGTGCATGGGCCTGCTCACACTCTAACTTCAGAGTTCTAACCTCTAGAACTGTGAGAGACTAAATGTCTGCATTAAGTCAGTTTGTGGTAGCCCTAAGAAATAAATACTCATGAAACTAAAACTACTATCTAGGAAAATAAACTAAGGATTTTATTTCCTAATGTAAGTAAAAGGAGCCCTGGTGCACAGTGGTTACAGAGCTCGGATACGAAGTGAAAGGTCAGTGATTTGAAGCCATCAGCCACTCACGGCTGAAAGATGTGACCACCTGCTTCCAAAAAGATTAAGTAAACAAATAAACAGCCCACTGCCACTGAGTTGATTCTGATTCATAGCAACTCGATGCTGGGTTTCTGAGTCTATGATTCTATATAAAAGCAGACAGACTCAGAAGTAAAATGTGGTAAAGAAAGCTGATAGTGCCTGGCTATCAAAAGATGTAGCATCTGGGAGTCTTAAAGGCTTGAAGGTAAACAAGCAACCATCTAACTCAAAAGCAGCACCAGCCTGTGTGATTACAAGGTGTTGAAGGTCTCAAGTATTAGGCATCAAAGAACAAAAAATCATTGTGAATGAGAGGGAGTGCAGACAGGGGACCCGAGGCTCACCTGTTGGTAACTAGACACCCCCTTACTGAACGGTCCTGGGAGAGGAGACAAGCCAGTCGGGGGGCAGTGTAGCAACAATGAAACACACTACTTTCCTCAAGCTCCTAAATGCTTCAAATCCCACTTCCCACCCACCCCACCCCCAATTGTCATGATTCCAATTCTACTTTACAAATCTGGCTAAATCAGAGGATGTACACTGGTACAAACATGAACTGGAAACACAGATAATCCAGGACAGATGATTCCTTCGGGACCAGTGGTGAGAGTGGCAATACCAGGAGGGTGGAGGCGGGAGGGGTAGAAAGAGGGAACCGATTACAAGGATCTATATATAACCTCCTTCTTAATAACAGAAAAGTGGGTGATGGGAGATAGCAGACAGTGTAAGATGTGACAAAATAATAATAATTTATAAATTAAGGGGTTCATGAGATAGAAGGGATTGGAGAGGAGAGGAAAAAATGAGCTGATACCAAGGGCTCAAGTAGATGGCAAATGTTTTGAGAATGATGATGGCAACAAATGTACAAATGTGCTTGACACGATGGATGGATGGATGGATGGTGATGAGCTGTATAAACTCTTTGTTCTTTGATGCCTTTTTTCTTTAAAAGAAAAAAAGAAGAGCTCAAGGGCTCTAAGGACTCAAGTACAAAGAAAATGTTTTGGTAATGATGATGACAACATATGTACAAATGTGCTTGATACAACTGATGAACGGATTGTTATAAGAGCTGTAAGAGCCCCCAATAAAATAGTATATTAAAAAGAGAACAGATGGACTCAACTTTCTCGTGCGAATCAGCTGAAGGGTTTGAACTACCAACCTTGCAGCTAAATGTCCAATCCTACCCTGTTCGACACGGCTGCTATGAACCTGACTCAACTCAATGGCCACAGGACTGGTTTTGGTTAATACAAGCAAACTTCCATAAGTCATAATCCTCAAACATCATAAAGTTCGGTGTCATTAACTTACTCATTCCTTCAACACACTCGCAGTGACTATCCACTCAATGCCAGGAACAGTGCTAGATACAAAGGCAAACAAAGTACACAATGCCTGTTGTTGTGTGCATCACCAATTGCACCCCACTACTAACCTCAAGGTTGGTGGTTTGAATCCACGCAGCCATACTGTGCAAAGTCAGCAGTTCAAAACCACCAGCTGTCCCACTGAGCAAAGAGGAGGCTTTCTACTCCCATAATGAGCTACCACCTTAGAAACCCACCGAGATAGTTCTTCTTTGTTCCATAGGGTCATTAATGAGTTGGAATCCACTTGAAGGCAGTGCATTTTGATTATATATATATATACATATATATATATGAAACAAGTTTTCAGGCAGTGGACAATAGGCAGCGCAGGAAGACAGTGACAATTGAAAGAAAGAAGCTCCTTGCTCGTGAAATAATCAACTTACTGACTAAAGATCAGATAGCAACACGGAGAGGAAAAATCCTGTATGAGGAGATGTAAGCAGCTAGAATGCACACAGCAGCAACCTTGAGAGGAGGGAGCTGAACAGATAGAAGAGAGCAGCACAAAAAAAAAACACTTTGAAAATTAACGAGGGTTCCTTTCAGGTCTTCAGCTAGTACTCATTAGCACATACATGTAAAAAAAATAATTGGGGGGGGGGGAGCCCCTGAGGCAGCAGCAAAGAAAAACAACCAGAAAGAGCAAGCGGGACAATTCCCAAGGCTCACACTAGATCAGGAATGTTCTACCTGGCCAGAAAAGAAAATAGATAGGATAATGGCCTGAGTAGCCATAGGCATTTCCTCAGTAGTAGGCTAAAATTTACTGAGGATCATGCTATTTCCAAGTCACGGAGTCCCTGAGCAAAGTTCAAGAATACTTAGAAAGAAATTGAAAATTGTTAGAAAATAAAATATATCCAGTACACAGTAAGGCACCATCATTAAATCTAATATTTAAAGAAAAGCTGAAATCTAACCTATGAAGAGAAAAACACAGGACCAGAAACATAGCCAGAAAAGACACAGAGGGTAAGAATAGTAGACAAGACTGTTAAGGTAGTTATTAAAACCATAGTCCTTATGTTCAAGAAGGTAGAGGAAAACATGAATAAGGAGAGATTTGAATAAATCAAGTCCTCCAAATCCATTTTCTAAACATTCAAAGTGAAAGTCACAGATTAGACAGTGCAGAAGGAAAACAGCAAATTCAAAAGACAAACTATTCAAAATGAAACATGAGGAAAAATAATTTAAAAGACATAATAATATCGATGCAAATATTCTGGACAGTCTAATATGTGTATAATTAGAGTCCCTAATGAGGCAGGGAATAATAGGAAAAAATACTTGAAGAAATTATGACAACTTTTTTTAAACCTGACAATGCTACAAAGCCACAATCCCATGATGCTCAGCAAATCCCAAGCATAAGATGCATGCAGAAAATGCGGTCAAGATATATTTAGGTGTAGAATATAGCTAAAATCAATGATTATTTAAGATTCTTCAACACATTCTAGGGACTGGAGATGAGGGCACATGCAGAGCGACAAAGAAAAGAAGAACAGAGTTCTTGTTCAATACCGTGCATACCAGAAGACAACAGAGCAGCAGCTTCAAAGACAGAAACAAAACAAAAAAACTTATACCCTAAAGTTTCCTACCCTACAAAATACTTTTCAAAATTGAAACCAAAAGAAAGACCTTCTCATACAAAAGTTGAAAGACTTCACTCTGGTGGACCTGTACTGGGTAAAAAAAAATGTAGAAGGTAAAAGTAAAATGTTATGGTATGAATCTATCAATCAACTCAAGGAATAACAAATACCCAAAAGGGCAAATGTGACATATTTTTCCTCTCCGTAGGTAATATTGATGAGAACACTGATAGGGTAGTGGATTTTGAGCAGGGCTGCTGAACCACAGCGGTTCTGAGGGAGAGAGGTGAGGCTTTACAAAGCTCCTGTAAAGACGTAAAGCCTTGGAAGTCAGAAGTGACTTGGTGGTAGTGAGCTTTGAGTTTAGATAACTGACTCCTTATATCACAAATAATAGTTTTATGGATTCTTTTAATCAATAGGAGCAAAATATATGGCAACAGCCAAACGGTGATTAGAGGAAGCATTACGTAATATATGAGTAATATATTACATGAAGGCAAATGTTTAAGCTAAGAGATACATACCATACAACCTAAGGAAATTAAAAAAAAAAACGAACAGTAAAGATGGCATGGGGGAAGTAGGGCACTAACCCACCCTGGAGCAGAGTATGGGCTATGTTTCCACAGAATCGGGAGTGTGCTGATAGACCCCCACCATGACTCACCAAACCATGAGGACAACGTAACCATGAGGACGAATGCATGAAAAGATTGGGCTACAGGACTGGCTCCAACCAGAGCCAAACTGACACCTGCAGATTGAGGAGAGGGGTCGGCATATCATACCCACACAGAAGAAAACCAAGGAAAAGGAGAATGGAACTCTGAGTTTAGACCCTGTATTGCTATGCCAAGCCCAGGGGACATCCCAGCATGAAACTACTAACTCAGGCATGTAACTGTTACTTCCAGGCAACAAAGTCACTGCTGCTCACAGGTTAAAAAAAAAAATGCTCCCCTTAAAGCTCTCAACAGTGGTTGCTTCTTGCTGGTATCCACCTCCAGAACCCATTATCTTATCCCTACCCAGTCCCCAGGGGGGTGGGAAATTGGATTTATTTCTTAGGGTTACCAAAACAAATTACCCTGGCTTAAAACACAGACACTTTCTTCTGAAACCTCGGATACTTCCCAACATCTAAACTGGGTCTATATAAATGTGGTCTATAAAGAGCTTCATAACCTGGCCTTGAGTGACCTTTCTAAATCTCATTCTATGCCATTCTGTCCCGGGGGACTCCATAGGCAATACTAGCATGAGCTCTTTCACTGAACTGCCTGAGTGTGTGATTTGAGACAAATCAGTTTAACTGCTCTGTGCCTCAGTTTTCCACACAAATAAACTGGGGATATTAACTGTATCTACCAATAAGGTTGAAATGCTTATATGATATAACACAGTTAAGTCATTTAGAAGAGTGACCAGCACATAACCTATTTTAGGATGGCACTGTACTAACAGATCAGTATAGCAAGTGGGGAGGAGGGGGGGACGGGACATTTATCTTTCTAGAGGAAAGAACACAAAGCCAAGAAATAGAAGGCTGGGCTCCACGACAAGTTAGCACTGAGCTCCTGGCCAAGTTTCAATTTTTCTGGGCCTCAGATGCCGCACTTAAAAATAACACGGGCAGAATAAATTATCTCTTAAGTTTCTTCCCTCCAACTACATGAAAAATCTTCCTGAAAAAGGAAAGATACAGGTGGAGCACAGGGCATTTTTGGGTCAAACTATTCTATCTAAAACTCTAATAATGGTAGACACATGACATTACTCATCTGTCAAAACCCATAGGCCTGAACAGCACAAATTGTGAACCCTAACACAAACTATGGACTTCAATTAATAATATTGTACCAATGCTGGCTCCTAAACTGCAACAAACAAATGTTCCACAGGAATGCAAGCTATTAAGATGAGACAGAAAGAGAGAAAAAGGTATACAGGAATCTTTCTGCAGTTTTCTGTACTTAAGACTGTTCTAAAAAGCTAATCCCCTATAATGTGAATAAACTTTTTTATGTTCAGGTTACATTAAAACCAACCCACTGTCAATGATGATGCAATCCGACTTATCACTTCCAAAAAGTGGTTTTTCACTCATCGTGACCCTAGAGAACAGGGTAAAATTGCCCCAGGGGTTTCTGAGGCTGTAAATATATACAGAAGCAGAAAGGCTATCTTTCTTCTGCAGAGCAACTGGTAATGTTGCTGCCCATGAGGTTAACAGCCCAAAGAATAATGTACTACACCACCATTCCCACTTCGAGAGTTCCCTCTAAGACAAGGTAGAATCGCTCCTGAGCGATTCTGAAACTGTGAATCTGTACAGAGCAGCTAGTGGGTTTGAACCACTGTACTTAGCAAACCAACATCTCTACCTTGTAGTGCTACCACATTCAAAGTGACTGGGAGTAAAATAACCCCTCTGCTCAAATAGTGTCTCTATTGCATAGATACTACATTTTTAGATGAATTAAAATTTCATTGTGCTGCTGAAAATCCTCCAGACCTAGTGTTGACACACAGAAATCCTCTGCATAACCCCAATTTGCAAACCCTAACATAAATGCTATGTGCTAAGCACTGCAGATAAAGTTTACAATATATGTCTATAAGTGCACGAATTTTATGATGTGCCCCACCCTATTCTCAGCATTTAGAAGAATGTCCGGCACACAGGTGTTCAGTAAACGTTTCCTGAGTGAATTAATATACAAAGCAGTGCTTACCCTCATGACAGTATTACTACACTAATGCTTTACCATAAAAATTCAAATACAGGCCATAAATATGTGCATGTTTCCCCTCTAATTTTCATAATTATTATACACCAGTCTGAGTAGTAATATCTGACTTTAAAGAGTTACATATTTGGTGACGACGTTTAATAGAGAGGATCAAATCTGATAGTTAAGTACATTTTTATAGTTAAGTAAATGCTGTTTTATAGAGTCAACTCACTGCCCTTAAGTCCATTCAACACTACGGGGCAGAGCCACCCATGCAGGTTTCAAAGATGTAAACCTTTATGGGTATAGGATGCCTCATCTTGCTTATATGGAGTTTCCATTAGGTTTGAATCACTGACCTGTGGCTAACAATCCAAAGCGAAATCCAATGCTGTACTACCAGGGCTTTCAAGAAAACAATATTTAAGTGTTTTAATTATTATTTCAGCAGAATTAGTGATTATTCCTATATTATATAACATTCAAATCTGAATAAGGATGAATATTTTCATGATTCCATCAGTGATCTAAAATCAGTATTTCAAGAGACTCAATGAAATCAGAACATTAAACAGATTCTTTATTTAAAAGTAAAATATAATTCCGCTGTATGCTAGAACTATAACTGTAAACCATAGCTTTCCAAACTTATTTACTCTACAGCCCTTTTCAGAATTAAAAAAAAAATTAGTGCCCCTATGGCAATTAAAAACTTTCGTACTGTAGTCCATTTTCAAGGATAAAATGCAGTTATCTGCTTTTGCGGTTCCTCCAGATCATTCCAGCAACCTCAGGAAAACTGCTAAAACAGGCATAATAATAGTAGTTATCATTGGTTGAGTAGCTATATGTACCACATAACCTTGCTTGTATTTTATCTTAATCTTCATATTCTACCCCCTTTTTAGAGGTCAGAAAACTGAAGCATATAAAAGTAACCTTCCCAAGGTCACAGACTTAATACTCACAGTCAAACCCCGTCATCAAGTCGATTCTGACCCATAGTGGCCCTAGAGGAAAGAGAACTGTCCCCAGATTTCCAAGGCATGAATTTCTGAAAGCAGAATGCCCCATCTTTGCCCTTCAATGTGGCGAGAATGCTCAAACCGCTGTTCTTTTGGATAGTAGCTCACCACTTAATCAGTCACTAGCGCACCTAATAAGAGGATCCACATTTTAATGCAACTACAGTGTGGCTCAAAAGGACTTGTCCTTGACAGTGAACCTGCCCTGCTTTTACTATGTATGCTATACCCTCTCTAGTAATAGTTTCTGCAACCCCCTCCCAAAAAAAACAAACAAACAAAAAAAAAAAACGGGGAGGTGCTGTCAGCGATCCACACAGATGAGTTTGAAAAAGGTTTTCTTTTTTTTTTTTTAAAGCAGCAGCAGTAGCTTCAAAATGGTATACATCCTATAAATTAGGGTCTTGGTGATAAAATTGCACACTATAGAATAAATGGTAAGGTAAAATGAATTACATTTTGAAGGCTCTCTTTCAATTGATTCTTTTGGGGGGGGGGGGAGGCATCACTGCCCTCTGGTGGTTGTGGGCGCTACCCAGCACTGCTCCTGAGAGCCGCCGCTGGATTTGAACTGCTAAGTCCGCAGGCCACAGTCCCACACTCAACCATTTACCCCACCAGGGCTCAGCCCCAATTGATTCCTAATACTAGGAAAATAGTATCTTGATGGGGTTACACCGCGCCCCCCACCCCCCACCACCAATGGAATTGTGCTGGGTGGAGTGGAGCTTTCAAAAAAAGCACTTTTCCTACTTGGTGAGCATCAAGCAACTCACTCTGAGTTAGTGGACCTAGTGGCATCACCTAGGAAGACTAATTGTGGTCACAGTGAATTTTTTTGTAAAAGCAGTTTTACTTGAATCTTATTTTTGATGGCAAATTTATTTTTGATGGCAAATTTTGATGGCTGTGAAATTTTGCTTCCTGTTCTGGAAGAATGCCACAGAAATTGTTGGGAGGTTGAACACAGCACTATGGGGAAAACTCAAGTGTACGACTGATTTTCTCATTGAAAAAAAGGTGAAAAGTCAATTGATGACAAATCTTATTCTAGACATCCACCAACTTCCTGAATAGATACAAATGTTGACTCAAAGTACATTTGGAGTTTGTTCCACCAGGTCAGACTAGTAAACAAGCTTTCTATTTAGAGGTTCTGGAAAAATAGCATAATGGTGTGTGACCAAAGCCTGGTTTCTGGAAGACTACCCACCTGACTCACATGACCTTGCTCCGTGAGACTTCTTTTCATTTCCATGACTGAAGAGGGACATGAAAAGATAGCAGTTAGATGACTTAGAAGAGGTTAAAAAAAAAACCACAGGGTAGGTGCTGTCAGCGATCCAAACAGCTGAATTTGAAAAATGTTTCCAACAATGGAATCACAGATTTGTCAATGTATTAAGTGTATTGGACAGTAATTTGAAGGTGATAAAGTTGTCTTGTAAAAAAAAATTAAATACATAGCCTTGAAATAAAAATCCATTTTGGGGGGTGGCACCCCCTTGTACTACTCAAGTAAGTAAGACAACCCTTCAGCAGGAAAATACTCATAATAAACATTATTCAAGCTGTCATAACTTTAAAACCAGAATTAGCACAGAGGTATAAGTACTTGGCGTGACTACCAATAAAACAATGATCCACCTTTCATTCAAAGGCTAAATATATTCATATATCAAGAATTTATACTGAGTTTTTAGTAGGGTTCAGATCACTGTTTAAATGCTTAAGTCAATTCATTAACTTCTGTGACTTTCCTTGGTATGAAAGACAAAAGAACTTATTAAAAAAAAACCACTATGGCTGAGCCCCGGTGGCGTAGTGGTTGTGCGTGGGACTGCGGCCCACTGGGATGGAGGTTCAATTCCCGCTCACAGGAGCAAAGGCTGGGCCTTCTACTCCCACCACCAGGGCAGTGATGCCTAAAAAAAAAATAATAAAAAACAAAAAAAAAAAAAAACCCACTATCCACTCTGGACACATGTATATTGTGTGATTTCATTTGAGCTGATATTCATAGTATATGTATTAGACAAAAAGGTTATTTTAATCTAGTCCCAGACCTCAGGAGAGCTACGAGATTTCCCAAAGGGCTGGGTTTTATCATGCCTTCTATAGAAAAGACATCAAATATCTCTTAAATGGTGGTATTATGGCAAATTTAATATTTATTAGGTTGGGTGTCCTTTACAATAATGAAACCATCTAATAATTGGGAGAGGGAAATGTGGCATATTAAAATAACTTTCAATAGCACTGTAAAAATTGGGCATACCTTTTTCATGTTTCATTTTTAGCAGCATGGACACCATGAAAATCCTCTGGACACACTTTTCTGCTTCTCAGGCACAGTAGCATTGTAAGCTGAATTTTGTCTCCCCAAAATATATGCCTATGATCAGAATTCCATTTGGGAATGGGTTGTCATATGTTAATATGGCGTAATTAGTGTAGGCAGTATTCTGAGTCAATCTCTTTGGAGATAAAAGGAGGAGATTACATAAGTGAGCGGAGATAGGCAATAAGATGGACGTTGAGCCCCCTGGGAGATATTGGAGGAACCAGGCATCGGAAGCTGAAGAGAAAAGCACCTTGCTCCCGAGCCAACACACAAAGTCTTTCCCTAGAACCAGTGCTTGAAATTTAGGCTTCCAGTCTTCCAAACAGGAGCCCTGGTGGTATTTGGGATTATCCATTAGGCTATCAGCAAGATCAGCAGTTTGAAACCAGCAGCAGCTCGTAGAAGATGAGGTTTTTTATTCATGTAAAGAGTTACAGTCTTAGAAACCCACAGACGGGGGTCACTATGAGTTAGCATCAACTTGATGGCAATGACTTTGGTTCTGAGATTACTGTGAGAAGCCATCCATTTGTGGTATTTCTGTCACAGAGGACTTAGACTGCTTCAACAATAAAGAGCACCCAGACTTGAGAGTTCTAACATTAGCTGGGCCCTTTAACTCCACTTTGTTCACAGTTAGCAATCTCTCCAATCCCTCACCTTTCTTCCCCTGACCCTAACCAAGCTTCAATCTCTCCACGCTAAGCATATGACCTCATCTTTTATCACTCATTAGCATATAAACTCCATGAAAGCAGAAATTTTTGCTCACATGCATAAGGTTCACATGCAGGTTTTTAGCGGCTAATTTCTCTTACGTAGACAACAAATTCCTTATTTGATGTCTGTTCTTAGTCTGGAGGCTTCGCTGAAACTTGTTCACTTTGGGTGATCTCGCTGGCATTTGAAACACCAGCGATGTAGCTTCCAGCATCACAGCAACATACAAACCACCACAGCACGACAAACTGACAATGACAGACAACTAGTGGAGGTAGTAGTTCAAGAGATCAAATGACACATTGCAATGGGTCAATCTACTTGCTGCACAATACCTCTTTAAAGTGTTGAAAAACAAGGAAATTACTTTGAGAACTGAAGTGTGCCTGACCTAAACTATGGTATTTTCCATTGCCTCGTATGTATGTGAAAGTTGGACGCTGCATAAGGAAAACCAAAGACGAATCGATGCATTTGAATGATGGTGCTGGTAAAGAATATTGAAAGTACCACAGACTGCCAAAAGAACAAAGAACAGACAGGATGCTCAGGAGAGGCAAGATGCTGAGACTTCACCTCACATTCTCTGGACATGTTGTCAGGAGTGACCAGTCCTTGGAGAAGGACATCACGCTTGGTAAGGGGGAGGGGCAGTGAAAAAGTGTAAGTCCCTCAAAAGGATGGATTTACATGGTGACTGCAACAATGGGATCACATATAAGAAAAACTGCAGGGCGGGGGGGGGGGGGGGGGGGGGGGGAAGGTATGTAGATCAGGACCAGGCAGTGGTATGCAAAGTCACTATGATTTAGAACCAATTCGATGGCACCTAACAGTGAGTGTGTCATATACACTAAGTGACTGGCACATAACAGATACTAAGTATTTGTTAAATAAATCAATGAAGAAATGGAGGCCATCAGTTAAGGGCTTCCATTCAGAGACTTGTATCAACAGTTCCAGTTCTCTTCTACTTTTCCTCAATAATTACCTCCTCTCTACTGTCCTGGTGAAGCAATAGTTAAGTGTTAAATTGCAATCTGTAAGACCACAACCCAGGATAGTCTAAAGGACAGTTTGGCTTCGTCATAGAGTGGCCATGCCTTGAAGACACATAGCAGCTGCCGTGATACTCTTAGCTACAGACAGCCAGGACCTAAAATAAATGCAAAAAATAAATTCATCAGGAAAACAAAATCAAAGGAACACTATAATTTGCTGAAGCTATTTCTGTGTGTGAGTGTGCCTGCGCGGGCACGTGTGTTTACAGATAAACAATATGTATGCCTATATTGAGAAGCTTGGTCTCTGAGTCTGTATTCCTTTTGTATGTTTGTTTTTGTGGCATCACAGCCCTGGTGGGAGTAGGAAGCCCAGCCTTGCTCCTGGAGAGCTGCTGCTGGATTTGAACCATTAGCCCTGTGAACCGCAGTCACAACCACTAGGCCACCGGGGCATAGCCGAGTCTGTCTTTCTTGATTCTGCTTTCTCATCCTTCACCACCACAACCAAATTGCTAAAACATCTCAAAGTAAGATCATTAAAGGCCAACTTCTTACCAAGTCTAATATATACTTTTGCCTCATTCAGTGTTTTTACTACAGTTGGTCCTGGTCCCTCCTCTCCTGAAACTCTCACTTTCCTTGGCATAGGTGGCTTCTGTTCACTCACGGTTTGCCTGACAGCTCTCTTGGCTCCTTTGTCTGCCTCTCCAGTGACGATTCTCTGGAAAGACCTGCTCTGCTCTTTTCTATAAATACCTTCACTGAGCTCACCTACATCACAACTTCAACAAAGACTGGTAGAGTCTAAAGATCCCCGAAACACGATCTCTAACATACAGCCCTGTGTACACCACCAGAAGACATTCTCACATAGATGGCCATAAATATCATCAACTTTTACTAGATTTTATCCCGTAAACTTGCTTCTCTGCTCCTGGTTCCCGAACTCAACTACTGGCTGACAAAGTCAGGCTCCTACTCCCCATTTACCCCTCCGTATCTATCTAGTTCATTGTCAAGTCTTATTGATTCTACTACTTAAATCCCTTCCGAATAGTCCCACTCATTTCAGCTCCTATCATTTTTCTCAGCTAAATTGTTGTAATTAATCTAGTACATGTATGCCATTGAATATGCACGCCTTCAAGACCCCCATTTCCCCTTATTGATCTCCCTTCTACTCACTTGCTCACTCACATACATGCACTTCCACAGCCCTCTCCCAATGCTAATAAACCTAAAACCAGACCCATGGACTTGAGTTGATTGCAGCTCATGGCTACGCCATGCATGACACAGCACCACTCCTCCACAGGCTTTTCTTGGCTGTGATCTTAACAGAAGCAGATTGTTAGTTAGGTCTTCCTTCCATAGGCTATTGGGTGGATTATAACTGCCAACCTTTAGGTTAGTAGTAGAGCACAAATGATCTGCCTCTTTATAGCCTCCACAGTGGTAGTTTGTGTAGCTAATCCAAGGTACAAACCTAGCTGTGCCAGTTTAAAAATGGCCCACTGTGCACCTTTATTTAAAGCAATGACTTCTTCAGTAGGACAGATGGAAAAATTATGTTTCTTTTTCCATTTCTATTTTTGGACCTGTTTTATAGGTGTATAAAATGTATATATTGTCTGCATATATATAATAGGGTATGTTATTTATAAATACACACATAGTTGAAAGAATATGCTTAATATTATTTTTCCGCATGGGTACCACATCAACATGTGAAGATGGTGAAAGGAAAGTTCTTACCATAACATGCCACCTAGTCCCTGACTAATTTTCTAGTTTCAACTTCCTTCCTACCATAGCCTAGCTGTGGTAAACTAACTTAACTTCCTTACCAGTACACTTTAGACTGCAGGTTTTTATCTGGTCAATCCTTCTGCTGAAATGCTCCTACAAATGCCCTGACACACCTCTTTTACCCTTTTTCTCCCTAGCCAACCCCTATTTGTTCTATAAGGCCAACAACTAAGTATGATCTTGTGAAAAAGAGGTAGGGACTTCCTTCTCTGTATTCTGTGCTTCTCTGTCTCTCCACTGCAACACTATCACAGCACAGTAATTTCTTGTTTACATGTCCGCTACTCATCTTTATATTGCCAGTGCTAGCATGACTCATGGCACAAATAAAGGGCGTAATGTTTGTTACAAGTGCTCAAAAGGCACAATGTTGGGGGTACAAACTCTAATAGTCTCTTAGTTATGTGAAACAATATGGAAAGCAAGCACTCTTGTTTTTCTGAGTATTCCGTTTTCGTTTGAAGATGTGCTTACATCTTAACCGGAGTCCTCAAAGAAGAGATTTTTTATAAAGCAGTATTTTATCATCTACCAAATTCCCATCAATTAACTATCAACGGTGCCAATACATTCTGAAAGCTGCCTTAATGCAAATTCAAAAGTTAAGCCTCAGTGATTCTGATCAAACACTGCAAATTAAGTCACACATATATCTTCTCTTTCCAAAAATCCATTAAAATTAAAGTGAAGAGGGGAAGAAGGTACAAACACATAATAATGCATAGAAGATATGACATCATAGAAAGAAGAGTGCCTGACTTGGCAAAGAAAGCTAAAGAAGCTGTAACAAAGTACCTGCAAAGGGAAAAGGAGTAAGTAAACAATGTGCTGGCCAGAATTTAGAGCAGAAGTAGCTGTCAGGTGTAAGGCTAAACTCAGGGAGTTTTATTTAAAATTTAAACAACAGGACAATATTCTTCCACCACATCCCCTTCCGTCAGTTGTCAACTACCTGACCCAATAACAGAAGGTAGTGGTGAGACCTAAAAATGGGGTAAACTAAATCACGGTCCTTCATAAATCTCTATTTTCACAGTGCTTTAAGAGTCATGGTGGCACTGTGGGTTATGCATCAGGCTGCTATATTCAAGATCATAGGTTCAAACCCATTAGCCTCTCCCGGAAAGAAAGAGCTATCCGCTTTTGTAAAGATGAACAATATACTTAACTGGTTCTCAGAATGCCAAGAGGTAGGTAAATAAGTAGATATAATGAATGTTTTATCTCTAAAGAAAAAGATCAATGGGAAAAACCTATAATTGCAGCAAAGCGACCTCCATGTACTGATCTCTACATCCCAAGGTCAAGCCCACCAGTTAACACACCAAAAAACTCAAACTCACTACCATCAACTCTGACTCATAGCTACCCTATAGGGCAGGCTAGAACTGGCCCTGAAGGTTTCCAAGGCTGTGACTCTTTATGGGTAGAGAAAGGCTGGGCTTTCTCCCTCTGGGCAGATGATGCTTTAGAAATGTTGACCTATGGTTAGCAGCCCAATGTGTAACCATTACGCCACCAGGGCTCCTCCACCAGTTACGAGCCTCATTAATTCACACAAAGAATCTAAGCAGCTTCATAATATGCTGCTCTTAAATATAAACTCATAGCTGAGGATCGCCAGACAATTCAAGAAAATTTTCAATATTAAAGAAAAAGCTAAGCAAACAAAAAAGAAATTCAAAAGAAAGACAATTTAGGAAACATATAGCAAAACTTTAAAACACTATAAATGTCCTAAGCAAATGATTTATCACATTCATAAAATGATGGGATTTTATTAAAAATAGAGTATATGTGAATGAAACACGATGTGAAAAATATGCTTCAATAAGCCAAAGAGGTAAACCAGGAGAGATGAAACCTGGTGTCCAGGGACAAGTGAGGTCGCTCATCAGAGCTACGCGCAAACTCACTGCCAGAGTCCATGTTGCCTCTGTGGGTTTCAGAGACTAACCCCTTATGGAAGGAAGACGTCTCCTATTTCACCTGTGGAGCGGCTGGTGGTTTTGAATTGCTGATTTTACGGTTAGCAGCTCAACACACAACCACTATGGACCAAGGCTCCACAGGAGACTGAAAGAATAAGTAACTGGGTGTAACAGGTGTGCAAAAGACACCAACCTTAAAGAAAAAAGAAAAAGAAAAAGGAAGGAAGACATTGGTATCTGAGCACCTGGAAACTATCCATAGGAATTTGATGTATTATAAGCCCTCACTATTCCTACCTCCTGGTGTTTACTTCCTTCATAACCTTCTCCCCTGGAGTGTGGGTAGACTTAGTGAATACAAAAAATCCCCAACAAACTAAACCTATTGCTGTCAAGTTGACTCCAACTCAAACCTGATAGGTTCTAGACCACAAAGAAGTCACTCATAGATAAGGAAAGATGTATGTCAGAGCTGTATCCTTTTACCATACTTAAAGTACTCAATCTGACGTTGAGCAATAATCTGAGAAGCTGGACCCTATGACAACACAGCATCAAGATTAGAGAAAAGATTATAAACAATCTGTGTTATGCAAATGAAACAATGTTGCTTGCTGTTTTCTGTTTTTCTTTGTGGGCATCACTGCCCCCTGGTGGGGGTAGGAGGCCCAGCCTTGCTCCTGGAGAGCTGCTGCTGGATTTGAGCCACCAACCCTGTGGGCTGCAGTCCCGCACATAACCACACAACCACTGTTAATGAAAACCAAAGGCTCGAGCCTTCAGTAGGGATCACACCGCCATGTAAAATAAAACCAAAATCCCCACAACCAGACCAACAGAATAAATCGTAATACATGGAGAAAAGATGGATGCTGTCAAGGATTTCATTTACTTAGATCCACAATCCACATGCATGGAAGCAGCAGCCAAAGACTCAATCATAAATTAAAATTAAAAAAAAAAACACACCTAAGTCATATACTGCATTGGGCAAATTTGCTGCACAAGACATCTTTAAAGTGTTAAAGAACGAAGATGTCTCTTTGAGGACTAAGATATGCCTAACCCAAGCCCAGGTATTTTTAACTGCTTCATATGCATTGAGAGTTGGACACTGATTTACAGTGCTGGTGAAGAATATCTCATCTCTTGCTGTCTGTTGTTAGTCAGAAGGGGCCAGTTCCTAGAAAAAGGTTTGAAAAAGCAGAGGATTTGTGAAAAAGAGAAAGGCTTCCAGGAGATGCACTTACAGTGACTGCAGGAATGGGCTCAAACAAAACAATGGTGAAAACGATGCAGGACTAAGCAGTTTTTTCTGTTGTACACAGACAGGGTCACTGTGAGTCGGTGCATATGAATGGCATCTAACAGTAGTAAGAAATAGCAGTGGCCGCGTTGTGGTTTTTCAGTCTTCTGCACAAGTAGAGTACCAAGGCTCCTAGATTAGAAATCTCAGTATTCTGACTGATTTTATCTTCAATTTTGCTTAAGTTCCCTAACAACACTGTTAAATCAATCAGTGGACACTTTAGGGTCCTTTCCAATTAGGCAGATTCTCAAACTCTAAACTCTCTGCCATCAAGTCAATTGTGATTCAGTGACCCTCTAGGACAGACCCTGTGGGTTTCTGAGACTGTTATCTCTTTAGGAGCATAGACAGCCTCATCCTTCTCTTGTGGAGTAGCTGGTGGTTTCAAACTGCTGACTTTGTGGTTTGCAGCACAATGCCTAACCCACTATGCCTCTAGGGCTATTAGACAAGACTGATACATTTGAAACTAGAGATTAGATAAACTGACAAAAGGAATTAAACCAAGTTCTGTACATTTAGCACAAATAAATCCTACATTTTAAACTGAAGGACTATTAAAAAAAAATAAAATACTGAACAACCCATGTGACAGACACCCTACAAGGAATTTCCTTGATTCTGGGACACCAAAGTCTCAACCTTTTTAATGTCTTCAATTAATGAGCCTTGTATTCTTCCCCTTCTCTCTTACAGGGATACTGCATGGGAGTTCATGTTCAAAAACTAAGATTATATTTTTTAAAAAAATAAGTAACTATTTTGAGTTCCCACCTACTCTTCCCTTCCATTTTAGGAAAATGAGTTCCCGTTTGTGTTGTCTTTTCTTTCCCCTGGGAAAGTATGGTTTTACACTCAGGTTTTGTCAGAATATAATCCCCCCCCTCCACCTAAGAATTTTATACATTAGTAAATTTAATTAAAATCTGTTTAACTGAGTTGATCTTATCCGATAATTATTGCATATACATAAAGAAATTTTAAATATTTATTTTTTAAGAAAATAGGTTTTCTACCTATTTACCTTGTGCAGTATTACATAACCCTGGTTTTTGAGCCGGACTCACAGTGTGTTTATGTGGTTTTTCTGTTTTGTTTGTCCTCAGAGTTTGCCTCTAGTATACAGTGTTCTAAGTCCCTTTCTTGTATCAGGTTGGAGGCCATAACTGATGTTTTCTCTGGGGCTGTCTAACATTTTCAGGTCTTTTCTCCTCCAAAATAATACTGCTTCTTGTGTCTGGGCTTTTAATAACTGTTCCAAGAAGTTTTAATATAAATCAGTCTATTTAAAAAGTATACTGAGGCTGAGCCCTGGCACTGCGGCCCACTAGGATGGAGGTTCGATTCCAGCTCCACGGAGCAAAGGCTGGGCCTCCTACTCCCACCACCTGAGGGCAGTGATGCCAAAAAAAAAAAAAAAAGGAACTAAAAAGTATACTGAAAAACAGAATAATTTATTTTAATTGGTATAACAAGGCCTAAAAGAGTAGTAACTTATTCTCTTTTTCTAAATGACAAAAAACCATGCAGAAGACAGCCTTATACTGAGCAGTCTGGGGTCACTACAGAATAGTGTTAACTATTGCTCCTACCAAGATCACCTAGTAGTAACAGAACTGCAGCTGTAATAGAAAAAAAAACTAAAATAAGAGGGATCACCTGATAACCAGTTAGATCTGTGCTGCTTGCTCTTGAAATGGTACAGGTGTGGCTCTCCAAATGATTGAAGGTCCTGCCAAATTTACTCAGATCTTACAGAAATAATTAAGGTTGAGAAAATGAAGGGAAGCAATACTGCAGACAAGACAGCTAAACGAAATGTTTCACAAAGTATGTTTGTGTTATTTCCCAACTTTTGTTTACTGATGACTTTCATTTTCATGAATTAACTTTAGAAAAACTCTTAAAGCATTAACAATTAGCTCAAATAGAATAAACTGGAACATGGTGAGAGTCTAAACTGCTTACCATAAAAATAATAAAAATTAGAAGGGAATGATTTCATTATCTCTTTCAAAATACTTAAGCCAACTTAAATCTACTTGCATAGAAATTAATTAAGATTAACATTTATTATTTCTTGGTAATGAGATTCTGGGACCCAAGCTGCTTTAGAGAAGGTTTTTATTTACTTATTTTATAAAAGGCCCCTCCAACAAGGTGGTACCTTATTAAGGCCAAAAAAATTAGAATAAATAATGTATACAATAGTAAGGTCTAAAATAACAAAGCTAGCCTTAATACTGAAAAGTATGTAAAACACACACAATGTTAGATGGAGAAAATACAAGAGTGAAAATTTGAATAAAAACTTGGGACAATTTAAGGAAAAGTTACTTCTACAGTAATTATAAATTGCAAAATATAGACTTAAATTAATCTCGATTTTTAGGTAACTTACTGATAGCACTATCTTCATTGTAATTGAAGTTTACAAACTCTTTTTAAGACACAAAGAAAAGAAAAACATATATTTAGGCTTGGCTAAAGAGGTCATTTTTGCCACTGAAAAGGTTGTAATACAAGAGACGTAAAGAAAAGAAACTTTAAAAGTTTATTAAAAGAAAGTTTATTTGTGGCTGAGCCCTGATGGCGTAGTGGTTGTGCGCGGGACTGCGGCCCACTGGGTTGGAGGTTCAAATCCAGCAGCTACGCTGGGCCTCCTACTCCCACCACCAGAGGGCAGTGATGCCCCTCCCCCAAAAAAACAAAACAAAATAAAAAACCAAAAAACAAAAGAAAGCTTATTTGATATAGTCAAAATTCTAATATAAAAGCTATTATGCTAATAGCTCATGTTAATTCACAAGAAATTTTTTGCTCGCGTCGGCAGAACATATACTAAAATTCATAAATTTTAAGAGCATTAATGTCAAATAAGCAAAGAATTTAGATTCTTACTGCTTAAAAACAAACAATATATTTTACTTACTAAGTGGAAGAGTCAATTTTATGCTTTGTATAATCTGCCTTAAGGCAAGGACTCAGCAGAATAACTTCCAGGGTTGAAAACCAAGTCATCTGCATGTAGGAAAATCTTAGATCTGGGATCTTTAGTTAAGTAATGGAAGTAATGTACTTCAATGACCTATGATAAATTTCAAACAACATTGAAACTTCATGGAAAATCACTTTTAAAACATTAAAAGTTTCAACATGTCCCAAGGAACAAGAGCAATGACTACTGTTTTGTTTTGTTTTTTTTGAGACACGAGAGAATAGTTTTATCTTAAACTAGAGTTTCTAGTTATGCTAAAATTTGAATAAAAACTAGTATTGAAAATATGTAGCAAGTTATAGAAGACCTTAGGGAGCATGAACTTTAGTTTTGTTCATAATATACACAAATAACGAACTTATAAAGAATGAATGCTTGAGAATAAGACAAAATGATATTTGAAATATAAGAATTCTGTAGATAGTTGCAGGACCATGTATCTACTCCACAAAGATTCTATCATCTTGGAAACACGAGGTCGGGGCACTATGCATCAGAATCTACTTAATGGCAATAGAGTAACAGCAAAGAAGAACTCTGAGGCCACGTAAGAAATCTTCTGCTCCTAATTGTTGATCAAAACTTTTAAGTTTTGATAGAAAACTTCCTACAGAGTGTGGATGGCACTGGTTAAGCACTGGGCAGCTAACCACTTCGGATGGTGGCTAAATCTGCCAGTTGCCCGCCCATAGGATAAAGATGAGGCTTCCATCAAGATTTACTGTCTTGGAAACCCTAAGGAACAGTTCGACTGTATCACACATGGTCTCTATCAGTTGGAATCAACTCAGGGGCAGTGAATTATCCAATACTCCTTGGATTTTGAATAGTGCTCACATAACTAATGTCACAACCGGCAAGACTCTAAAACCAGCTATGTCAATATTAAAGGTGGAGGAAAATTAGGGTAAAGATAAATAGGTGTTTGCAATAACTTTCACAGAAAATTGACAATCATATCAAACCATCCGAGTTCCACATAACAAAACTCCTTGTAAAGGTATGTGCCTGTGTGTAGACACGGACATATATACACACAGGAGCACATCAAAGTGTTTATGATAAAATGGAATCAAAATATAATGGAATTTTTTGACACACAAAAAAATTTTAAGCCCCCTTGTATGTATATGGGAGAAAGACGGGGCTTTGTGCTCCTGTAGAGAGTTAGTTTTGGAAAAGCAGAGGGGCAAGTCCACCATGCCCTATAGGATCCCTATGAGTGAATGTCAACACAATGGCATTGAGTTTTAGCTCTCCAGAGGGAGTCCGGGTGGCATGGTGGGTTGCAATGAGATGGGAATAGCAAGGTCAGCAGTACAAACCCACGAGCTACTCTGGAAGAGAAAAATGAGGCGTTCTCCTCCTATAAAGATGTACAGCCCCAGAAACCCATAAAATTGCTGAGAATGGGGAGCTAAGGAATTCAAAGGAGAGATGTTTTAGAATGCACTGTGGTGATGGTGGTATACCCCTTCTGAAAATGCTTGAACTATTGAAAAGTATAATGTGAATTGTATGTTGGTGAAACTATTAAAATAATACAAGCTAATTTTTAAAACGGTAACTACTTGATGACATTCACTAACCTTTATATCTGATTGTCCCTTTTTGACATTTTTAGCTAGTTGTCTAATAGTTTTGCTTCATATGGCTATATTCCATAGTGTAAGTTGGGCTAACTCAGTTGATTACTGCATTTACTGTTGTAAGACCAGTCAAATGTCTGTTTGTCTGATGTGCAGCTATTTTCTTTTCTTAGCTCAAAATTAGTGTTTGCAACTTGCAAAGAGAAAGAAAAAATAAAGCTTCAGGTATCTTTGAAGCTTTGAATAAAGTAGCTCACATTTGTGCACTTCATTTATCAATTGCATCAATCTAGTCATATCCCTAGATCAGCACTTTAAACATCACATGGGAATTTGTTAGAAGAGCAAATTTCTGGAAACACTGAATCAGAAACTCTGGAAATGGAACCCAGCAAGGGGTGTGTTTTGTTTGTTCTAAAAAAGCAGCCTTCTAGGTGCTCCTGATGCAGGTTTAAAATTGAGACCCTCTAGTCTAATGCAAGTCTTTGCCACCGTCCTTCTCTAGACTTCTCTCTTCAGACAACTGCTTATCTAAAGCACAGTATGTGGAACTACATCTCTAAAGCACAGTATTTGGCCAACATTGTAACATCACAGTAGCTAGCACATGCTAAAAGTTCAAATGCGCTTGCTGAATAAAGGATCAGATATGGTTGACCGAAATGAATTTTTGTTTGGTTTTTAATGTTGGCTATGAAAGCCTCTTGGTAAGAAACAAGATGATGTCTTCACTTTTCCACAGTTGCCCCCTATCCTTCTTGTCTTGTAACTTCAAACATTTCTCTGCTCAGTCAGCGATAATATTAGAACCTGGGACTCTGGGCAGGGGGGGGAGGGTTTGAGGAGATGGACTAATTCAGAAGTACAAAGATGATTCAAAAAGTTCACAGAAGGCTGAGCTCCGGTGGTGTAAGTGGTTGAGTGTGGGACTGCGGCCCGCCGGCTTGGTAGTTCAAATCCAGCGGTGGCTTTCAGGAGCAGACCACCAGAGGACAGTGATGCCCCAAAACAACAACAACAACAACAACAAAAACAAAAAGTTCACGGAAAAAAAATGGAATGAAAAAAATGGAATTTTCCAGGAACTCTATGAAGCCTCCTTGTATGATATTCCTATTTTAAATTGAGGTATAAGACAGTCAACTCTAAGAGGGAATCAAGTAATTTACAACTACTTCATGATCTCACTATATGCCAGCGCTGCCTCTTGTGGACGGCCTATCCCAGATATGAGCTAGAAAACATGTTTCAAGATACCATCCCAACGTTCCTTTCTCTGGTTTAGAGAGTTCTTAAGTAGGAATACTTAAGTATCTGCTAAAGTATTCTAGTAGTTCAGGTGCCCAATACTTACAAGGACTGATAATAGGCCTTTTATTAATAGCATTTACCATTTCATACCAGCCTTGGAAACTCTAAACCAAGTACATACAATAACATCCAACCATTGGGAGATCTACATTTCAAATTATAATACACAGATTAGAGATTGAACTACACTAAGCAAAATTTCTCGTTTTTTTAAGTGCTAGAAAACAAAGATGACACATTAAGGAGTCCGAGAACTAAAGTGCATCTGACCTAAGCCAAGGTGTTTTCAACTGCCTCACATGAACATGAAAACTAGACAATGAATAAGGAAGACTGGAGATGAATTAATGCTTTTAAATTATAGTTTAGGTGAAGAATATCATATATACCACAATTGCCAAAAGAACAAACAAATCTGCCTTAGAGTAAATAAATATAGCCAGAATACCTCCTTGCAGAGAGGATGGTGAAACGTAATCTTATATATATTTTAGATATATTGTTCGGAGGGAACAGTCCCTAGAGAAGCACATTATACTTGGTAAAATGGAGGGGCAGTGAAAAAGGGGAAGACAAGGGATGGATTGACACAGTGGCTGTAACAATAAGCTCAAATACAGCATCAGTTGTAAGGGTGGCACAGGAGCGGGTAGTGTTCTCTGCTTTTGTACACGGGGGTTACTTTTGAGTCAGAACTTGGCTGAAAGCACTAAACGGCACCAGCAAACAAAATACGGTTTCTTCTAATACTGTCTAGAAAGAAGACAAGATACATATATCCAATGAATTCACCACTTACACAGGCTTGCCTTAAACCTGATGATGGTTTTTCAAAAAAACTTTTTTGAGGGATTGGAATTCCCCTGCAAAATGAATCTATGTATCTTTGAACGTCCTTCTAGAATCCACTAAAACAATGGAATCCAAATGGTGCTTGTCAGATTAAGTGCTGGACTGCTAAGCACAGGATCAGGGGTTCAAACACACCAGCTGCTCCTCAGGACAAAGATGGAGCTTCTGCTCCTATAAAGATCTCCAGGTGTCAGAAACCCTGTGGAGCCTGCTACTCTGGGTGACAGGGTCCTTAGGAGTGGGAACTCACTTGATGGAAGTGGGTTTAAAATCATGCTAGGAGCCCTAAGGAGGGGCAGACCCAGCAAGTGCACTACCATTTCAGGGCAGCTTAGCCTCACGTAAGTCACATTTCCTTGGAGCGCCAGTCTCGCTTCCTGTGAAAAGTGCCGGTTAGTATTAACAATGATTACGGATAGCAGAAATTTTAGGGGGCTTCAAAATCTTTGTGGAAAAATTAAATGAAAATTCTCTATGAATTTTGTAAAGTCCTTTGCACACCGTGTATTAATTACTCAGCATGGGAAGGGATTTCAAAAAGCTCATGGAAAATTCCTATTATCTTTTAAATCTGCTTTTCCACAAACTTTTTAAAGCCCCATCATATGGCAATTTGCCACAATAGAATATTTGTTTGGGCATCACTGCCCTCTGGTGGTGGAAGTAGGAGGGCCAGCCTTTGCTCTTGTGGAGCCGCTGCTGGAAGTGAACCTCCATCCTAGTGGGCCACAGTCCCGCACACAACCACTATGCCACCAGGGCTCAGCCCACCACAAATTGAATATTAAGTAGCAATATTGGCATTAAAGTCTGACTATTTCTCTCACACTCAGTTTGCCTTAATAATGTACTAAATGAAAGAATGAAGAAAACTACAATTAAAACTCTAGGGATGATCAAATAAAGAGAGGAAAAGACAGCCTGTGAGATCTGGTGTCATTTTTTTTAATTCAACAGAATCCCAAGAACGATGAGTTTAAGGACGATTTAGGCAGCTTCTCATTCAGCTGAATGTTTACAGATCCCTGGCATGACTGAGTAAACAAGAGTAGGTGGAATCCTCATTCTGTAAACATCTTGGGAGTTGGCAGGGTGATTAAGCAAAGCACATGAATTTTAATGTTAAAAGTCATGTGACAGAGATTCCTAACAACAGAGTAAGACAGAAAGCAGTACTATTTTACAAAATGGGAACAGGTAAAGAGACAGGCTAAGCTCAGTTACAGAGTATAAAGCAGGGTGAGAATTAATACTTCACTTATGAAAGTTTAGGAACATACAAAATTAGAAGGATATGATATTACCTTACCTGCCACAGAAGAAAAATGACAGAAAATTTCTAAATGAGTACTTATCAAATCCTCTGTAAGACAATTTCCAAGCAAATGTTATTAAAGGCCTAATGGGGGAAACAGAAAGTAACGGGGGTAGATAATTCTGATGCACAAAATAAGCATTATTCGGAATAACAGTGCTTATTTATAAATACTTAGGTGAAGCAGAGGAGGTAATAATTGCTTAAGATGGAGATGTTTAAATAGAAAGGTGAAAGAATCCCACAATTTACCTGGGAAAATTTGATAAAAACAATGGACATGCCAAACTGCATGCTGGGCCTCCCAACTTTCTGCATATAGACAAGCAGGCTCTAATTCCCCCAAATTATTTCCAGCTGTATTTATGAAGTCTGGTAGAAACTACAATGTAAGTGTACAGAGAGAGATGTTTCTGAGCTATCATCCTCAACACACTTCGATTAAGCATATCCAAGGTAAAGACAGGGCAAATCAAAAACAAGTCTGTTTACGAAGGGTGGGTAAAAAAGTGAAGGGCAGCCCTGTCCTTTGATAGCCCTCTTACTCTCAGACATGCCAAGAGCCAGGATCATAGCAGACCTGACTTAAAATAACCTTCATCATTTTCATTATAAGGTACTGAAAGCTGCTTTGGTGTAAGCAATCTTTCTGAATAGCTTTTTGTTTGTTTTTAATATCTATCCAGCTCTGGTTTGGTAATTTTACCAAAAATTTTCTTTTTTTCCCCCATTCTCTTCTTGTAACAACTACTCTACCTTAAGAACTTGGTTCCAGCCTCTTTTAAAGAGACATGGAACTGCCTTAGGGATTTATGGTCAAAAAGCAGAGCTACATTTTTTAAAAAGTTAATATTATGTGTTGAGAGATTAAGATGATTTTTCAAAAGCTGGAGAGTGTGCAAAGGTAAATTGTACTGTGAAGGTAAAATATTTATTACAATTATTACTTCTGGAATAATTTTCCAAAACAGGTTTAATTTTCATATAAGAACATAATGAATTTTGCTTTTCTCCAATACTCTGCTTTAAAGAGAAAAGACAATAAGTGTAAATGGAATTCAGATGAAGTCAAACATTAGTTCCCTGTCTTGAAAATTCTTTTAGTGACACAAGTAATACTTATACAGGAGTGGAGGGAACCTGAAGAGAAAGATAGATTTTTTAAAAAATAGGATCACTGAAAAAGCTGTCCCTATAAAATTAACTCTGAATTTTACTTACCAGAGAAGGGAAATTATTTTTAAAGACCTTTTTAAAACAAGACTGAAAATGAGTAAAATACATGGGGAGAAAAATAGAGAATATAAAAAATTTCAAATCTTGAAGATAAACAGCGGCCATGCAGCTGAGAAGCAACAAAGCCCCCATGGAAGAAGCGCAGAAGCCTGGGTGATCAGCTATCAAGGAACAAAAAATCCTATCATTGTGAATGGGGGCAATGCAGAGTGGGGACCCAAAGCCCATCTGTAGGCAACTGGACAGAAAGCTCTCAGGGAGGGGAGGAGTCAGTCAGGGTGCAGTGTAGCAATGATGAACCGTGCAATGTTCCTCTAGTTCTTGTGTGCTTCCTGCCTACCCCCACCCCCCGCCCCCCAACATCCACCCAAGAACTATCATGATCCCAATTCTACTTTGCCAATTCGGCTGGACCAGAGGATGTACGCTGGTACAGATGGGAATTGGAAACACAGAAATCCAAGACAGAAGAATTCCCTCAGGACCTGTGGTGAGTAGGATGATATTGGGAGGGTGGAGGGAAGGTGAGGTGGAAAGGGAGAACAGGTTGCAAGGATCCATATATAACCTCTTCCCCTCTTCACAGCAAAGTGAGTGAAGGGTGATGTTGGATGTCTAAGATATGACAAAATAATCGTAATTTATAAATTATCAAGGGTCCAGAGGGGAGGAGGGAGCAGGGAGAAAATGAGGAGCCAGAAGCTCAAGTAGAAAGTTAGTGTTTTGAGAACATGAGGGAAACAAATATACAAAAATGTTTGACACAATGGATGTATGTGTGGATTGTGTTAAGAGGTGTACGAGCACCCAATAAAATGATTTAATTAAAAAAAATCAAGCCTTTCCTTCAAAAAGTTGCTTAAAACAAGGAGCACTGATTTTTCTCTCTGTTTTCCTCTTCTTTCCCCTTCTCTTAATTTCACATTAAAATGTACGCTGTTTGACATGGGTGGGTGGGTGGGTGAGAAAGGAGAAGAAAGCTGCAAACTTCCTGCCATCAAGTTGACTCTGACTCACAGGGATCCTATATACTCACGGCAACCTCAGAAGACAGGGAAGACCTGCCCTGGGGGTTCCAAGACTATAGCTCTTTACAGCAGGAAAAAGGAGAAATATGTTTTGTCCAAAATTAAGACCCTGGATATACAGGTTTATCCACATAGTAAAGACTGCAGAGTGATTAACTTGTGGACAACAAGTTTCTCTCATCTTTTTTTAATATTCCTTTAATAAGATACAAAGACATAAATTCTGGAAAATGGGTTAAAATTGGTACTACTTAACACTGTCACATGAACATTCTTTTGAAATAGAGAACTCAATTAACCTGAAACATTATAATGTCTCCATAGCCTTTGTGTTTTCAAAAAATTATAGAAGACTCGGAAAACCCTGCTTATTCCCCAAAGTTAATTTCATAAAATGCAAAGTCCCTCTAGTGCAAGAGCAGGTCATAATGTATTACAATCGAAACACAACCCACCCTATTGAATCTATTCCAAACTTATGAAGACCCTATAGAGCATAATGGAACTGCCCTTTTGGGTTCCAAGGGTTAAAACTATATGGAAGCAGACACAGCCTCCTCTCGCTCCCATGCAATGGGTGGGAGATTTGAACTGCTAGCTGTGCTGTTAATTGCCATTTACCTCAACAGATTCAAACTAATGAGAATTAAAGTCACTTAAGACATTTTATATTAAACCATTAAAAAATTATCAGAAAACATCAAATATCTGGAACTCACTTTTCCTGTTATTCTGTTCAGTTAGTTGGATTAATCCAGATTAACACAAAGAATCTAGTAACTAAAAACTGATATTTTGAATAAACATCAGCAGATGGGAAAAAATATCACTCGATAGAGGGGACATTAAAGAAGCCCTGGCACAGTGGTTACCTGGGCTGCAAACTATATGGTTTGTAGTTTGAAACCAGCAGCTATCCCTCAAGAGAAAGGGGCTTTCTACTCTAGTCAAGGAATTAGTCTCTGAAATTCAGAGGCAGGTCTCCTGTGTCCTATAGGGTGGCTGTGCATCAGAATTGAATAGATGGCAGTCAGAGAGGGTGGAGAGGCTATTCCTCTTGAGATGTAACCACTTTTTTTAATCGGAGATAGTCAATCACTTAAAAGCAAGCTGACTTGGAAACTGATAACAGGGACTGGAGCACACCATGGAATTAATGCCACTGAAATGCACACTTAAAAGAATGACGACAATGGCCAATTTTGTTATATATCATTTACCACAATAAAACATTTTTAAAAGAAAACAGCCCACAAACTATTTGCAAGGACAATTGCTAGAATCAATCCTTTAACTACCATGAATAACATTTCAAGTAATTATTCTAAATCAAATGTCATGATTTTCTAATTCAAAAAAGTTACAGTAGGAATATATTTAAATTTTAACCTCACTTCAGAATTATTAATAAAAACACTCCTGCTGTGAAATAAAATTACAAATGTCCTAAATACACCTTTTATATACTTATAACTTGGAAAGGATTTTTTTGTGTGTGTATACATATTTGCTCCTGTAGGTTTACCATGGATCTTTAGTAATTATACTCTACAACCAGATAACTGAAAAGCATATATAGAACAAAAATAGGATTTACAGGATAATGCCAGAAAGAATTAATGTCTCCATAATATGATCAGTCATTGCACATCCTGTTTTTAAGAGTTATATAACCACATCTTCAAGTCTGCCTCCTCCCCACTAAGAAAATTGTTATCAAATTGATTCTAGCTCATAGTTGACTCATAATAACTTTACAGGACAGAACCGAAGTACCTCATAGGGTTTTTAAGGCCACATCTTTCTCCTACCGACCTTTCTGTTAACAGTTAAGCACTTAACCTGAGAGCCACCAGCTCCTTAATTATACCCTAACATGCTACTTAACATTTCAAGCTTATAAAAACTCCAGCCTAGCACCAGAAACACCATACCACATCCATTGTCTCCAAAAAGATCCTAGTTCTAGTCGTTCACTCCGCTGCTCAACACAAGGTCAGCAGTTCAAAACCAGGCAATCCTCAGGATAAAAACCAGGTTTTCTACTCCGATAACAAGTTCCAGTCTTGGAAACCCACAGTGACAGTTCTCTCCTATCCTATAGGCTCAGTACCAGTCAGAATCGACTTGATGGCAGTAAGTTTCATTTGTGTTAAGGTTAATTTATGTGACTTCAAGTAACTAGCCTTGATTAGCTGATATAATTTTATCAGTGCTGCCTGTGAAATTCCCATAGCCATTGCACCTTAGGACCCTACTGGACAGGCAGTTAGAAACTTAGAAGTGAGGACAGCGAGACTTCAAGCACTTTGAACTTCTCCTGCAAATGGCTTCATGTTTGGTAGAGTGGCAGTCAAACAAGATAGACTGCCCTAAGGATTCAGCTCCATGACTGTGAGGGCGGCACGAGATCAGGCATGTCTCGTGTGGTTAGGCATAGGGTTTTTGCATTGGAACTAACTTAAGGGCTGCTCACCTGAAATCCTTCTCCCCCACCCCACCCAACACCCCCCCCCAGGTAGGGGGATTGGGGGGAAATTTTCTTTTTAAGCTGTGTTGATGAAGAGGGGGTGGACTTGCTACCCACAGCCAAACCCAACACGGAAGGAAGCAAACTGAGTTATTAGGGGGAAAAAAAATCTCAAGTTAAGGAAATGTTAAGTTTGGAATAAAGGTGGGTTTAAATTTTTCAAACTCCTTTTAAATGAGTAAAAACAATTGTATGGAAAGAAAAGCCTCTGAGAGTCCACTGTTATTATCCTCATTACTCTTGATCCCTGATAATTCTGCTTACCTCAGAAAATAAAATGAGGATGAGGTCACAAAGACAAAGGGAAAAAGGAACTAATGAGAAGTATTTGTTAACAGTAAGGTTATAAACAAGGGGAAATGGACATTTCAAAAAGAACAAGACTGATGTGTTGTATAATTACCTTTAAAAAGTCCTATTTCAAAAGTGAGTTATTTCAAATATAATTAAGAATGCTGCTGAGCCCCACTGGCGTAGTGGTTGTGTGTGGGACTGCGGCCCACTGGGTTGGCGATTCAAATCCAGCAGCAGCTCTCCAGGAGCAAGGCTGGGCCTCCTACTCCCACCAGAGGGCAGAGGGCAGTGATGCCCCCTCCTCTGAAAAAAGAATGCTACAGTTGTTTTGGGGTTTAGTCATGTCAATGCCAACTGATAATGACCTCGTGTAACCCTAAAAAACTGACCCAGGGTTTGTGACGACCATCGCCTTTATGGAAGCAAACTGCCAGGAGCCACTGGATGGGTTCAGAATAGTTGGACAGGGCTCCATTACTCTGTTGGGAAAGATGGAGGAATGGAAACAGGAAGCCCAGGAAGGAAGCTGGACAAGGGATGACACACTGAGAGGAATGCATCGGATCATGTCAAATCAAATGTGAATGAACAGCTGAATGTAAAACAGTTAATCTGCTCTGTAAATCTTCACCTAGTTCACAAGAAAAGGTTTAAAATATAAATTATCTTAAAAAAAAAAAAACAATTCCCAAAACATGAGAATTCTTCTCACTGTTGCAATCTTCTTTACATACCTTAATAGAAATTTAAATTATAATACCATGTTGGTCACAGGTATTATAACTCTGATTATACAGTTAAGTGAAATAACTGTACAGTTAAGAGGTAAATCTTACCCACACTCCAAATACCTTTAATTACTTGCTTGGGGGAAGGTCAAGGTGTTCTAATTTTTACTTTGCACCAAGTCTGTCTCACATCGAGAAGACTCTACAAACTTGCCTTCCAATTCACGGTTTCACAGTCTACCTCTGAATTGATGTGGTAGAAAATACACAACATTGTTACCTACATTTTCCCTTTTGCATACAAAATGCCCCCATCCTGCAGAAGTCCCACACAGTCAACCAACTACCACTCCTCCTTCTCCTTCCAGTATGAACTTTTCCAGGGTTGGTCTAACTATCCACTTCCCCTCCCCAGCCAAAGCCCAGTGTTCTCAACCTGGCATTTCCACAGCATACAACATATTAAACCAATTTCTAAATGATTTCTCATCCAGCCTGCCACGATCCTTCATGTTACTATTATGGTGTTGAGCCATCAAGTCACTTCTGACTCACAGCAATCCTACGGGACAGTGAAACTGCCATAGAGCATTTTCTAGGCTGCAAGCCCTTATGGGAAAGATCCCTCATAAGCACTGAACTATTAACTATAAGGTACTCAGGACAAACCCGCCATCTGCTCTGGAGGAGAAAAATGTGGCTATCAGCTCCAATAATGATTTACAGTCTCAAAATTCCTTGACAGGGTGGCTGCCGGTCCAAATTAACCTGAAGGCAGTGAATTTTGGGGAACCATCATGGGAACAGATCACCAGGTCTTTTCTACATTGGAAAAACTGGTAGGTTCAAAGCTGTCAACCTTTCAATTAGTAGCCTAATGTTTTGCCACCATGCCACTGTTCTTACAATACTTAAACCCCTGAAGTGGTTCCCAGGCCACCAGTTGCTTCCACAGGGTAGGGAAATCGACCAATTGGGTCACAAGCAGTATCTGTCCTTAAAAAAAAAAAAAAAAAAGATGCAATAGAATGCAAAATAGCATAGTAAATCATACAAAGTAAAGTTATCATTTTGCGAAAATCTGCCAATTATAGATGCGTATTCGAGACCATAATGTAAAACTGCGTGCCTTACTAATAGGACAGAGTAAAACAATCTTTAAAAGATACTGACCTGCAAGAACGGTAAAACAATTGAATGCTAATCAAAAGATCAGCAGTGCAGTTTGAAACCACCAGCTACTCTCCAAAAGAAAATGTCCAGCAATCTGCTCCTGTCATGATTGCAGGTTAGAAATGCTTGGTGGCAGGGATGAGAACCAACATGAGGGCCCCTCACAAGATAATATGGAATGTGGTGGTATAGTGGCTACATCGGGCTAAAATCCTCAAGGCAGAAGTTCTGAACGGCCAGCAATTATGGTCTCAGAAGAGTTGGGATCGATGCTATGGTAGAGTGGGGTTCTGGCTTTTCAAGAGTCCCTACAGGAAACCTGGTGGCATACTCTAATTACAAAGTCAACAGTCATTCCTCAAGATAAAGATGAAGCTTTCTCTCCCTTCAAGGTGTGATCGTCTTGTAAGCGTACAGGAGCAGCTCTCTGCTGCTGTCGGTGGGAGTCAACTCAATGACTAAGTTTGAGTTTGAGTTTGACTTCCTGGCACACAGCATTGGATAATGCAAAATCTTGTGTTTGGTACACAAGACCCTCTAAGTTTTACCTCTGCCTAAGGCTATCAATAGGCCCCCACGGCGCCTTGCAAAGTAAAACTGTCAAGTTTTTGTGTGAGTTTCTGAACTGGTATTTTCATACCACTCCCTCTGCCTTGAATGCTCTCTCATTTATCCACAAGACCCTCCCAACTACTTAGCCAATATTCAACATCTCCTCATGGGAGCAGCCGTCAGGAAAGCGATTGATGCACAAGTGCTGAAGAGCAAGGATGGCACTCTGAAGACTAAAGGGAGCCTGGCGCAAGTCCTGGTATTTTCAATCACCTCAGATACATGTCGGTGTTGAACAGTGAGTACAGAAGGCCAAAGAACTGATGCATGCCGACTTATGAAATTGGCGAAGACTATTGTTAAGCACCGTGCACTGTCAGAAGAAACAACAGATCTATCTTCGAAGAAGTACAGCTAGAAGGCTTAGAGATGGTGAGATTTTATCTCAGACTTTGGAAATGTTAGGACAGACCAGTGGCTGGAAAAGAACATCATGCTTGGTACAGCAAAGGGGCAATGAAAAAAGTAAGACCTTCGGGAGACGGATTAAAATAGTGCCTCTAACAAAGGGCTCAGGCATAAAACGACTATGGCAATGGTACAGGGGCAGGGAGTGTTTCATTCTGTTATGCAGAAATAAGGTCACTGTGGCTTTGGACTGACCTGACAGCACCCAACACTGCTACCACCAATTCCTTCACAAGCCTGCCTCGCCTCCTCTCACACTCACAAACATACCTGTGCCTCCAGAATTCCTAGAGACCCTCTACCATTTGACTGTACTGTTTATTTTAAACTATTCTTTCCCACTTCGGGACTCTACAAGACTTGAAGGAGAAGAGCAGATTTTACTAGTCCAGAATCAACAGCACTCAGTTCAGTAGAGACCACGGAACAGAAGCTCAAAAGCTGTTCAAAGGAACAAATATGAAATTAATGAGTTGCATCTAACCTCCCTGCCCTTAGGGAAAAGAGCAGTTGCCTTTATAACGAAGTCTATTCCTATTTGCAACGCTGGATCAAGCTTTCCACAGTGGCTACACCTCCCCCCCCCCCAGACAACAGCACCTGGCAGCCCAAGGCAGGTGTCAGCTTCTTGTCGTTCAGCACCGAAGGGACTCGGTTCAGATTGCAGTGCTGCAGCAGCCACTTCCATGGCTCCACAGGTTATCTGGGAGGTGAGGCAAGAGTCCAGGGGCTCTGACAGGCAAGTGAAATAAACCAGAACTTCTGTAGTCCACCCTCACTTTATATATAACTAGTTTCATTATGGCAAGAATTCTCCAGTCCTTTAGCAACAATTCAAAAGACAGTCTGAAATAACTGTTTGAAACACTTGAGTTTTGTTGACCAGTCTGATAACTCTGAAATAGCTAATGACTCATGGCTCTCATTATGAGAGGCTGGGGGGGTGGGGGGGGAGGGAGTGAGACAGGAAAGGGGAGAGCTTTTCTCCTGGGGACGTTTAAGCTTTTCATAGATTTTGTTACACATATGAATGCCCTAACTTTCAGGTGTCTGGTACCACTTTATAGGCCCAAACTTCAGCTGTCATCACTGCAATTAAAAACAATTCCTGCAGCATCCAAGATCCTTTGACAGACTCAGCCAACTGTCAGTTTCAGCTGTTCTTTTCAATTCCAGGGTGGATAAATTATCACAGGAGCCACAGATTCTTCTTTCCACCCAATCACTCCTTTTCTAAAAACTAACCTCTTCTGCATAGTTTGCTCTTAAAAATTGCATCCACTGTAGGGGCAATGGAAGAACTCTTACTAAAATCTAAGATTATCTAAGAATAGCTTCATAATATGTAACACCCTTCGCCCACTATACAAGCGCTTCTCAGACTGTGGGTCTCAACCCTTTGGGGGGTTGAAGGGCCCTTTCACATAGGGGTCGCCCAATTCGTAACAGTAGCAAAAATTAGTTATGAAGTAGCAACGAAATAATTTTACAGTTGGGGGGTGACCACAACATGAGGTGCTGTATTAAAGGGTCATGGCATTAGAAGGTTGAGAAGTACTGCCCTACACTAATGTCAGCTACCTGCCCAGAGAGCCTAGGAGGTACAGTGAAACAATGGGTTGGTGGTTTAAATACAAAGGTTGCTCTAACGGAGAAAGACAAGGTAGTCTGTTCCACAAAAGATTACCACTTCAGAAACCCTCTGGAGCACTTCTACCTTGACCTAGACGGTCACCGTTAGCACAAGCCCACTTGGGGGTCAGAATAAGGTAATTCAGTTTTGCCTGGGTAAAACTCTATAGGTCACTTAAAGCTATTTCCTTTGGTTTAAATAGGTGCAGGCAGTTAATGCTGATTCCACAAGCATATATATTACATATAAACATCTACAATGTTCAGATTCTTAACCTGCCTTGCACAAGGCCTTCTCTTTATGCTCTTCCACCTGTACCTCCTCTCAGCCATTTGCAGGGTGCACAGAAGTCACAATGGGTGAAAAGGGTCATGGCCCCAAATAAGGACTTCCAGAATAAAGCCACTCTTTCTTCCTCAGTCCTCCTTTAAGATTTTATCAACCAAAGGACAAAGAACTACTTCACTTACCAACTTAAGTATGCTGAAGTATTTAAATAGGGCCAGGGTAGGGAGGGGAAAGGAGGCTTATTTTGACAATTTTAAATTCTAGTTGTTTAAGAATGAAATTCATCTTTGATCAAAGGATGAACTTTCATGAAACTCAAAGGTTGGGGCCAAGTGATTTTTCTTTCCAGGTGCTTCTACTCCCCAGTCTAAAGAAAACAGTTAATGTGAAAAACAGCTACTTGATTTGTTTGTTTTGCTACAACACAGCTTAGCTAGAAGAGTTGCAGCTTCTCAAGAGAAACCATGCTTCAAAGACTAAATTAGTAGTTTTCAGAATCTCATTTAATATTGGTGGAACTCATCCAGACCATTTTTCAAATGCCATTATTTCCCAGCTTAAAAACTGATTAGAAAAATAACAGCTCCATCTTTAAGACCTACTTTGTGAAACCAACTACTGATCCTTAAAAGAGGTAGGGGAGGGAGCAAATGAAATCCATTCATTTTTACAGGTTAGAAAAGTCTTCAAAACCCATCCGATCCAAGTTCTTCCTTTTATAGGCAACAGCCCACAGAATCTTGTTTGTGAGCCCTACTGGATAGAATGAAGCCTTTCAAAAGCTCCAGGTACTACCCCAAATCATGGGAGATTTTATATAGATATAGATATATTTCACTGCAATTTTCTTTTTAAACACAAATATTACCTTTTTCCTCCTGAGGAAAAGCTCTTACAACACCTGTTCTCAATGCTGTTCAAATCAATAAACTTCAAATGCTAACTCTGACAAAAAGGTATGCACTCCTCCAAGAACTTCCCTGGGAAAGTTGTAAGATGTGTGTGTATGGCCCTAAAATGCCACAAAAAATGAAGTTTAAAATTTGTCCAACTATCCTGTAGATGTGTTAGTTCTCTCTCTCACAAGCACACACAAAAAGAGATGGGTTGGGAAGGGGGGAGAGGTTCCTTTTTGCAGACTCGCACTGACTATCCGCCAGTGACACAACTAGATTGATATTCCATTAATATCTTATGAGTTTCCGCCTTTAATTAAGAAGAATCACTAGCAATTTATCGAGCTACAGGGTAGGCAGCCTTGATCAAAGGTTGGCAAAATGCACTCCTGGTTGAACTTAGAACTGAAAGAGCGCATTGATTTGACACTGTTAACCCAAACACATGAGCGACTTGAGTTTTTAGAAAAACAAACAAAAAAAACGTGAACCAGCCCCTTGAAAAACGCTTGCCCCGCTCCCCTCGCATCCCAGTTGATGCCCTACAGTCCTCCGCATCTGCATCGGTGGACTTTAGAGTCTCCCCCAATCAAGCCCTTTCAGCTCTGGAAACTCAAGGGCAAAACAGAGGGCACCGGGCCGGTAACAAGGTACCCCGGGGCAGCTTCGTGGGCTGTCGTCGAAGGGATCAAGACAACTGGTCCCTCTGGGCAAGGGCTCCTTCTCGAGGGACGGCCAGAAAGGCCAACCTTCTCGCCAGGGGCAGGGAAGGGCCCCTCAGGTTACAGGACCTGGTCCAAGGCTGCTGGAGCTGTTTGCGGAGCATGCGTTCCCTTCTCGCGGACGGAGAAACCAAATGCAGGTTCCTAACGTTCGCCGCGCCGGTCCCTAACTGTGTGTGGCCTCCGGGCGTCGCGCCAACACGCAGCAAGCCCGTGTTCAGGGGCTTAGCTGGCCCGGCTTTTCCTAAGTGTTCGCCCCGCTCGGCAAGAAGGCGGCCAGTGGCCGTCCCCACACAAGACACCCGGCAGTCACGCACACACGAGACAGGGTCGAAGCGGCGGTCAAGCACACACAGTCCTTACCCCATTTTGCCCAATGAAAACTTGCTGGAAGTTGCGGCTCTTAAGCTGCGGAATCCCTCCGAGGGGAATCTCGCCGTCTGCCACTTCGCAGCTGCTTTTCCACCCCCCGAGGTCCGGTTCCGGAGGTATCGCCACGAGGCTGACGGTTTCCTTCGGTGAAACGCTTGTTCTTGTCAATATCAAAAAAACCCAAAAATTTTTAAAAAAAAAAAAAAAGGACGTTCAAACAAACTGAGGTGGCATTTGCTTTTTTTCTTTTTTTGTAAGAGTTAAAATGCGGCGCGGAGGAGACAGCGGTCACTTCGATTGCAAAAAAAAAAAACCAAAAAAACCCAAAACACAACCCGAGTCTACGTGTAGGAAAACGCGGAGTCCGGCTTCACGGCGGCTTATAAAAAAGGGAGTTGGCTGGTGGGTGCGCACATGTCCTCCTCGACCCTCGCCGAGCGCCAGGTAACTCGGCGCCCGGCCGCGGCGGCTAAGGCTGCGGGTTCAAATTTCTCCACGCCGACTCCCTGGGGGTGGAGCATGCAACCCGACGCGCCGGGCGCTTCCAAGATTCCCTACGGGAGAAGAAAATTCCTACGAGCGGGAATGCCACGGCCTCCCCGGCTTCACATTCATTGGGGGGGAAACGGAGAGCGAGAGAGAAATCGCCTCCAAGTGCTAAGCCGGCGGCTCGCGACGCGCGCGCCACTCCACATGGGAGTCTTGTCTTTCTCCACGTTGCCCCTCCTCGGACTCAGCGGAGCGGCGGCGGCGAGGAGGCAGCGAAGACGGGGCAGGACCGACTCATCCTCCCGGAGAGAACCCGCGGAGCCATTTCCAGGCGGGCAGCAGGCTGGGGGGCGCCGCGCTCGCAGGGGCGCAGGGGGAGGGGGCCCGATCCCACCTCCCTCAACCCCTTCCCGCCCCGCGCCGCCGAGCACAATGGAGCCCGGCGCGCGCCCGGCCCTTCATCCGCAGCTGCGCTCGCTTTGCCCCCCTCTCTTCGCCGAGCGCCGCGGGGCCGAGGCTCCCGTCGGCAGGGAATGAATGAATCAGAGCGCCGAGCTCCACGCTTCCCACGGCACCCTGCCCCCAGCTCCGGGGCGGGCCGAGCGGCGGCGGCGGAGGGGGCTGGAGGGTCGACGGGCGCTGACGCGGGGTCGGGGGCCAAGGGATCGGGGCTCCCCGCCGCTGCTCCGGCGCCCCCACCCCGGCTCCGCGCCTCACGGGCTCCGCACCGCCGCCACGCGCCGCCTCACATTCCCCGAGCCCTGCGGCCGCCTCACGCCTCCATCACCGCCCGCCTCCGCCGGCTTCCACAGCTCCCGCTCGGCACAGCCGCGCCGGCCCGAGCGGCCTGGAGCCCGCCGCTGCCTTGCCGTCGCCTGCACCCGTCAGCTCACTGAGCCGAGGGCGCAGCTTCCCCGGTCGGCGCCGCCGGCGTGAGGCGAGCGCGACGGCGGCGGCGGCGGCGGCCGGGCGGGCGGGCGGCGGGGGGCGGGAAGGGGGCGGAGAAACCAGGGGGGCGAGGACGTCCCTCCCCCTGCTCGTGGGAGGGGGCGGGAGGCGGCCGCCGCAGAGCCGCGGCCGGGCGCTGACGGCCGGACGCCGCGCGGTCCCGAGGGCCCGGCGGGGCCCTGCAAGAAGCGGGAGGGGGCGGTAGTCGCGAGGGCGGCGGGGAGGCTGGTGGTCTGGGGACGAGGCGGCCCTCGTGGGGAGCGGGGCCAGCCAGGCGGCAAGTCCGTCAGTCCGTCCTTCCTCTCTTCTCCCCCCTTCCCCTAGTGGCCGGCAGCTGGCGGGCCTGGCGCTCGGCTCCTCTGCTGGCTCCTGGCGCCGCTCCCGGCCGCCACTACCTCCTCCGCTACCCACACCAGGTGCTCGCGCTGTGGCTCCATCCTCCCCGCAGGAGGACCTTTAAATAGCAACGTCAGCGCGCTCCTCTCCGCACATACGTCACCCGCCGCTCACGTCACCGGGATGCGGGGGATGATGTCACGCGGCCGGAAGTATTGCTAAATTAGGGAAGGCGCTTGGAGAGGAGGGCTCCAAGAGCTCTTCTGTGCCCACCTGTTCTAGCTCCTTAAAGGCCAAAGCACGGGAGACAGCCAGAGAGGAGCCCCGAGAAGGAAGCGGCGGGCGGGAGATTTCCTCGCAGCAAAGGTGCCAAATGAAGTGAATCATTCATGGCAACAGTGCCGAAGTGTCAAGAGGGTGCTATCCCCTCTCCCACTCCCACCTCTGTTGCAGCAGCAACCGCGGGCTTCTCACTTCCCAACTAGCTGGGAAATGTAGGAGGGAAATTCGCCTGATCGCCAGTGGGAGAGAAGCACTGTGATTTGCAGAAGATTTCTCATTGCCAGTCTCTCAATAGTGGACGTAAGAACTTTTTCCCTCCTCTTGGTAACTAATTAAAAATGAAGAGCGGGGCCATGAGCAAATGTTAAAATTCTGTAAAAGATAGTAACCAAAGGGGAAATGACATCAAATAATTTATATGGTGTCGTTTACACAACAGCAATGTTTGAGCATAAGATAGGGTCTGTTAATTATTGTCATTTTAACGAGTTCCAGTATGTGCTCACTCCCGGTTTATCAAGCCTGTGAGTTCTGTATTGAAACTAAGACCACCAAATCCCTTTTTATGAACAAGCATATTCTGGTTACAATATTTTTGCCTTCCATTTTAGTAGCTGCGCTTCTAACTGCAAGGGCAGCAGTTTGAACATACCAGTTACTCCATGGGAGAAAGACGAGGCTGTCTGTTCCTGTAAAGATTTAGCCTGGGGCACACAAAGGGGCAGTTGTACTCTCTTCTCCAGGGATGCTATGAGTTGGAATCGAATTGTTGGTAATGGGTTTTAGTTTTGAGCATATAATAGTTTTTATATCTTTCAAGTATGTTTTTCATTTCTCCTATAGCAAGGATGAGAACCCATGTTTAGGCTATGTATTTGTGTCTATAATTTATGATGATTGCTTTTCAAGCTTTATGTCACTATTAAAAACAAAGCAAAACACTCACTGCTGACCCTGTAGTACACAGTATAACTGTCCCTGTGGGTTTCTGGCAGAGTAAAAAGCCTCAACCTTATCCCTCAAAGAGGCTGGTGGTTTCAAACTGCTAACCTTGATATCAGGAGCCCGATGCATAGCCCACTACATTACTGTAGGCATTAGTTTTAGGTGCTGTTGAGTGAGTTCCAATGCATAAGACTCTGGACAACAGAACAAAACTTAATCCCATGTCAACCTCATAAACATTGCTATTAGATAGATTCAAATAAATACTTTTTGTTTCATTTTAACTTGATAATCTTGGCCCAGAAAAAATTGCTATATGTTGCCAAAGGCCATCACTTTTTCAGAATTAGTTTATTCATTCAATGGTCATGTGCTTCAACCAAAAATCAGGACAAACAAAATATTTGCAATCTGAAGTGACCGGGAACACCCAGGACATAGGATTGCCAACCAATAAAGTGAATGTTAAGAGAGTCATTCTTCAAAACCCAAACTCTGGAATATATATCACGTGAATGTCTTAGTTTTCTCACGCAGCTGTAACAGAAATTCCACCACTGGATGTCTTTAATAGAAAAGGCTTCCTCACAATTTAGGAGGCTAGCATGCAGAATTCAGAGCACCTTCACTAGGGGAAGACTTATTCTTGGTGTGGACTCTGCTGAAAACTTCCAGTCTCTTCAGCCCCTGCTTCCTGATTCCTCAGAGACCTCCAACTGACTTGACATGAGCTATTTCCCCTCTCTGCTTCCTAACTAGCTTATTTCATCTCCTTTCCATCTCAAGGAAGAACTCCCTCTACATCAAGGTTGCCCAATTATCATAACAATCCCATTCATAACAGGGTTCACCAAGACCAACTTGCCGCCATGGAGTCGGTGTTGACTCAAAGCGACCCCCTTTGAGTTTCTGAGACTGTCACTGTTTATGGGAGTAGGAAGCCCAGTTGGAGGTTATATTTTAGATCATATGTTTGCTGGGTGCAACTCAATTCCTAACACTCTGTTTGGCGTCCTCCCCCCACACAATCAAGTCATGTTCACATACAAAGCACATTCACACACAGCCTCCATAGGATATCATCCCCAGTGTGTTAGATTATCTCCAACTCCAAAATCTCATTTTCTGATCATCTAAATCAGAAACTATGAAAATAGCTGAACCTAGTGCAACATTCATCTTCATCTGTGGACTTATAAAATCAATAATATAAGATATCTGCTTCCCAAGGGTTCCAGTGGAAAAGCAGATATTTGGAGAATGATAGCAGCAGCCACGTGAAGGTGCTTGGCACCATATATGTGTTTATGTATTGTGAAAAATGCTGTACGAGCCCCCAATAAAATGATTTTAATAATAATAAGAAAATAGTAACAGGAAGTAGAGGGTTTTAAGCTAAAAAAAAAGAGATACCTGTTTCCAAAATACAGAGGTACAATAAGCACAAGGTAGGCATTTCTATTACTAATGGGAGCTATTGGAAGGGGAAAAAAAAGGATAACAAGCATCGAGTAACTCCAAAATCCAGCAGAGGCAATTACATTAGCTCTAAAGACTTGAAAATCACTGTGGAGGCATTTTGGCAATAGACGAGCCCCATACTCAAGACTCAAGGTGTTGCTTACACCCTCTGAATACTGCATGGAGACCCCTGGGTCCTGGGCTTCAGCTCCACCTTCCAAGTCCTCTAGAGGCAATCTGGCTCCCTTGGCTTTGGGCAGCCCCTTTCTCTTCTCCTCTTCTATATCAGTGGTGACTCCATTCCCTAAGCTCAGGCAGGCTCGATTCTTCTGCCACTTAAGCCTGGCAGTCGCACCCCTCCGTTTGCTGGGCACCGCTTCGCCACACTCCAGAACTGAGTTGCAAAGATCCAGTTCTTTGACACCTGGTCCACTATGACCCCGTCCTTTGAAACTTCCAAAGTTCTGCTTGCTGTGCCCTTCAGGCAGTTCTGCTGATCTCCAAGCTGTTCCAGGGGGGAGCCTTTTCTCAGAGAACAGCAGATGTAGTTCCTTACGTCTGTTTCCTGCATGTCGAAAAGGAGAAGGCAGACTGTGTTCTCTCCTTTTGTTCTTTTTCTGTCCCCTTCAGTTTAAGCTGAAGAGTTTTCTGGTGTGGTAGTTGGTTAAATCCATCACACACAGACTCCCTATCTTCAGCAAATGGTAGTGTAATCACATCCTTACTGAACGTTCTAAGACACATGTCCTTAGTTTGTACAACAGAATTTTCCAACTCTTTAAGTTCTGGTTCATTTTACCCCCTTTTGTTTTCATCTAGCCCCTTCACATTTTATTACAAGCTAGGAGGAGTAACTACATACCCCTTTCAGATCTTGCATAGAATAGAAATCTCCTCAGATATCCAAGTCGATCACTTACAAGTTCAACTTCCCAACAAACATATTTAGTATCATTCGAAGCAGGTCTTTTACCATCAGCAGAAAAAGTATCACCTTTTCTCCACAGTTTAAAGCGTGTTTAATGTTACATTTCTTCTTTACTGACACCAAATGTATGCTCTAAGATAATTGAGACATTCCCCACTTCCTTCTGAGCCCTCACTAGAATTGCCTTTGATATCCATAGTTGCACCAACTGTTTTTTTCAGGCAATCTAGGCTTTTATTATTCACATCCAGTTCATTGCCATGCAGTCAATTCCAACTCACAGGAATCCTACAGGACACAACAGACCTGCCACTGTGAATTTCCAAGGTTGTAAACGTGCACTAATTAAGAAGGGTCATGGGGAGAAGATGGGCCAATCAGGGTGCAGGATAGCACCGATGAAACAAACAGCTTTCCTCTGCTTCTTTAATGCTTCCTCCCCTCACCCCACCCCGTGATCATGACCCTAATTCTACCATACAAATCTGGCTGGACCAGAGCATGTACATGGGTACAGATAAAGAGCTGGAAACACAGGGAATCCAAGACAGATAATCTCCTCAGACCAATATTGAGAGTAGCCATACCAGGAGGGGAAGGGGAAGGTGGAGAGAGAAAGGGAGAACCAATCACAGTGACCTGTCTATACCCCCTTCCCAGGGGGATGGACAACAGACACGGGGGTAAAGGGAGACATCGGACAGTGCAAGACATGAAAAAATAATTTATAAATTATCAAGGGTTCATGAGGGAGGGAGAGGAAGAGAGGGGAGGGAATGAGCTGATACCAAGGGCTCAAGTAGAAAGAAAATGCTTTGAAACCTATGAAGGCAACAAAAGTATAAATGTGCTTGAGACAATGCATGGATGGATGGGTGGATTGTGAGGAGTTGTAAAGAGAAGAAAAAGAAAGCCGCCTCATCTTTCTCTGATGTATGTGTGGTAGTTTCGAATCAATAACCTTGCAGTCAGCAGCCCAATCAGTAACCCACTGTACCACCTGATTTTCTACTATTAGGCAATGTAACCTGTTTCAGTCAGTACTCATAATTCAATTCTCAAACTAGCTCCACATTTTGGAAGGAACTCATGGAGTGCAGTGGTCATGAATTGAGAAAGGTCAGCAGTTCAAAACCATAGGGCTTTCCACTCCCACAAAGAGTCTCAGAAACTCACAGGGGCTATTCTGCCTTGTCCTGTAGGATCACTATGAGTTAGTGTCAATTTGATGGCAATGAGTTTGGTGTTCAACTTGGTTAGAGTCGCACCCCAGTCTCCCAATACCAAATTCACAGTTTTCTTGTGTTGCTATCATAGAAGTATCAGTAAATTAAAAAAAAAAAAAACAGTTGCTTTAAGAAGCATGTTGTTTGCTCAGTTTAGAAGACAGAAGTTGGAATTCAGGGTGCCAACACTAGAGGAAGACTTTCTCTTGGGGCTCTACCATTTGTTTCTGGGTCCCTTGCAAATATCCTGGTGGCTTGGCATCTATTTTTCTCAATCTCTGCTTCAGTTTGCTTGTTTAATCTCCTTTATTTCTCAAAACAGGAGAAAGACTTTCCCCTCTCTTCTTAAGAGTTGGTCTTAGAAACCCACAGAGAGCTCTGCCCTGTCTTAGGGCCACTATGAGTTGGGAATTAGCTTGATGACAGTTAGTTTAAGGTCGTGTGTGTGTGTGTGTGTGTGTGTGTGTGTGTGTGTTGTTTCTGTTAAGTACCACTGAGTTGACTCTGACTGATAGCACTGATAGCAACCCTATGTACAACAGAACATAATACTGCATATGAGGCAATTGAAAATAGCATGGCTTGAGCCAGGCACACCTTGATCTTCAAAGTAAAGGCATTGTTTTTCAATATTCTAAAGAGGGCTGCTGCAGAAGATTTACCTGATGCAACTGGTCCTTCCATCTCTTGACTACTGCTGCCAGGAGCCTTATCTCAGAAGAGATTAACCCAAGGCACACCCTACACTGATGCTGTTTCATGAACATAACAGAAACCACCCATTTCCAAATTGCATTGTAACCATATAGGGCTAGAGCACTGGTTCTCAACCTGTGGGTTGTGACCCCTTTGGGGGTTGAGTGACCCTTTCACAGGGGTCACCCGATTTATAACAGTAGCAAAATTACAGTTACAGAGTAGCAATGACAATAATTTTATCATTGGTTGGGGTGGGGGGAGTTGTTACCACACCATGAAGAACTGTATTAAAGAGTTGCGGTATTAGGACGGTTGAGAACCACTCAGAGGGAAGGGTTTATAGCATATTTGGGAGGGACACAATACACTCCATAAGTGTGTTTAATGTTTTTAATATTAGACTACTCACTAAATTACTAATTAAGAAACAGTAATTTTACAGACTTCTGTATTTAAATTTTCTTAAGTTAGGAGCCCAAGATGAAAGAATGCTAGCCAAGGGGGAACAAAAAGGTTGAGAGCCCTTTGTAACTAAATCAGGCTATTAAAATCATGATCCCTCTCTGATTTCAGAATTTGCTGCAAGTATGAAATATTGAAAGTAGTGAACCGAGTTTTTCTTTTTTAAGGTATGCCAAAAAGGTCATCAAAAACAAATCCCTACTCGTCCATTTGCCTAATACATGTTATTATCATATTAATAGAAAGTTGAACTAATTTATATTTCAGATAAATGGAGCTTCCTACTTACATATAAAATATTAAAACAATAAAACTGTCATTCTTCAAATAATATCATCCCTTGGCCTCTGCAAATGAAAGTAGGAATAACTTATTACTCTACTAAATGTCTACAAACGAAATCACTTTTCCTTTGTGTTAATGTTCTTGTATTGCCATCTGTCTAATGTTTCATTCTACCCGTTCACCAAGACTTCTTCTGTTTGACCAGCTTTCCCCCCTGAATTTTACTCAACTTTCAAAACATCAGCTGCACCCTCTGCCTTCAGAATGCTGATCCTGCATCAGAGTGGCTGACACTGCTTAAGGTGCAGAGTCCTTTCTCTGCTTTTCCCTTGTTCTCTGGCAATGCAGAGTAATTCATGCTTGACACAAATCTAATGGTGCACTGTGCGATAATTACCTCGTGTATCTGATGATTTAACTTTGGATTCTGTTCTTATTCCAGAAAGGTCTACATGTAATTGGTCGATTTGTCTTGCATCTTTGTGTGGGATGAGTATAGAAGGGAAGACTCCTGTCATACCCAAATGGATAAATAAATAAAACTGTGAAACATTTTGTGTTCTATGGAAACTCAGGAAAAATAAAGTAAGTTTCAACTCTTCCTCTTTGGAAGAAATTCAATATAATTTCGAAAGGAGTCAGAGAACCATGCTATCACTTTTTTTCAAAAAAACATATTCTTTTCCCAACACACATCTTTTTAAATGAGTTGACACAACCTAAATCTCAGTTATGAATTGCCAACTTTGAGTTAGTTTTATCTTTATTAAAGTAGTGAGCTTCCTGAAAAGTAATGCTGTCTCTTGGTGGTGGTGATGGTGGTGGTGGTGTTTTTAAACCGGAAGCACAAAAGTTACTTTAGCATAGTTTCAAATATTTAACAGTTCCTGTTTCCCACTTACATTCCGAAAATTTGTGGAGAGGCTTATGAATACCCTCTGATTTTAGAATCTGTGGGCGAAGGCATCTGTTTTAGTTGCAGACTTTACTTCCATGCCCTTAATAGGAGATGGCAATTTCAATGAGGGCTCATAGATTGGTCATGAGATAAGTATTTTTCAATGAAAAGATATCCTGAACAGAAGAAAAATACAAAGCAAAAAACTTTGCAGAAAGGATAAATGCCTATTTTTCTTTTTAATTGCATAACATGAGATACTACCAACTCCTTTGCTGTTAAAACCAGATGTACAAAATACCTCTCTTTTTGATTGCTAAAATGCGAGTCTTATACCAAGAAAAATCAAAGGCAAAAAGATCTATATGTGCAACAGAAATCTCAGGGTCCCTTGTTAGGTCACATTAATTCTGAAGGAACAAAATAAGCACCACACACCAAAAGTAAAGAGAAAAGAATTCAAGTGCTATAGGTAAATAGAATTTATCCAGTTAACTCTCCAAAATCATTCCACCTCTTACACAATGTCACAGCTATGGAGTGGCATTAAGTATCTCTGGCCTAGTTAAAACCTGCTTTTGTTATGATCATAATGCTCTCCTTTTCCATCTAAAGCAGAAGCAGGCTGGTTACTCATTTACACGGAAAGGACAGTGGTATCTCCAAGGCTATTGCTTGAGGACAACCCTTACTTTTCTGAATAAAGGAACTCTATCTAATGTATGTATGTGCACATGTAAAAGAGTATTATTTTGTGAGAAGAGTTTGAGAGTGACCACGTAGAAAAAACAATTGATATGCTGGACTGCTAACAAAAAGGTCGGGGGTTCAAGTCCACCCCAAGTCCCCCAGAAGAAAGGTTTGGAAGGTCAGTCATTGAAAACCCTGTGGCGCACAGTCCCTCTATGACCCCCACATGGTCACAGACTCGATGACAACTCTTGTTCGGAGAGAGTGAGAAGCTAGAACATTATCATCAGGAAAGTCAAGCTATAAAACCTGTGGGAAATGGTAGCTCTCATAGGACTATTTCTTGAGTCTGATTTGTACTGAAAAATCATTGTTTGTTTTCTAAGTATGGTCATTGTGATACAAATATAATACTATCCAGTGAAAGAACATACCAAAAAGCTTTTAGTTCGGTTCTGTAAAAAACTCATGGTACAATTATAAATATAAACTTTTAACACACTCAAAAAGACAAGGATATATATATATATATATATATATATATATATATATATATATATATATATATATATATATTTCACTCCAGGTTTTGTGTGTATTTTTAAAATTATTTAGTTGATTGTTTCAAACAGCAGTTCTAGAGAACATGCTGGAAAAATAAGCAGATCTGCAGACTCTGGAGTAAAGCTTGTGCTATACCTGTGCAGTTACTTAGAATGGAATGCTGTGGAAGCAGATTGCTATGGTAACCAATAATCTTTTTCCTGAATGGGGGAACAGGAAAACATGAGGAAAATATTTTAAATAAGCTACCTGATTTGGGGGTTCTTTTGGGGCCAGTTAGAAAAGCAACACTCTGGTATTTAGGGCAGGCACCCTTATGAATGGGGTGTTGCCTTCTTTCAACAGGTCCAAGACTGAAGCACAAATTTGTTTTTTTGTTTGTTTGTATTTTTAAGACAGGGGTTGAAGATAGCCATTGCAATTGCAAGCTCCCTGAGGCTGATGCTGACGTGGCCAAAGCAGGCAGAAACAATGCCTAGAACATGTGTTAAAGGTTCTGCAAACATAAGAGCTTGGCAATACATATTCTTAATGTTTAGGGATTCCATCGGGTCCTTCCACTTCTTTTAATTTGGTTCCACATGCCAATTTATTTAAAAGTTAAAATGCCCAACACCTTCCCTGAAATGGATCATCACAGTGGGCTACAACAATGGGCTCAAGGAAGGCAAGTGTTGTGAAGATGACCAAGGCCCGGGCAGTGTTTGGTGCTGCTGCCCATCAGGTGGGTGTGAGGGGAAATGACTCGATGCACTTAAAAATAAAAGCAACCATGGTGACTTACATTATGAAACGATTTTGATTAGTTTGTCCGTTTTCCTCCTTATTTAGTAAGAAATTGGGAGTTAAGTGGGCCTCTGGTTGGATGGGAAGGTACAAGTTGTCTAGGTTCTTTTACTTCGCCATCTTCATGTGTTGCCTCATTGTGGCAGTCATGTGCTTGATGTCAATTTCATGATTGGAAGTCTATGGGTGGAATCTAGCCTGTTAATCTGGAGATAGCCATTGGGTAGCCAATGAGGCCTCTGTGTGGGCATGGCTTTCTCCTGAGACTTCTGGGAAATTTTGTGCTATTTCCCTTGTGGAGAGGCCATCTTCCCAGCTTTCTCAATGTTCCATTTCTCTTGTAGATAAACCTTACCCTTATATCCATATACGTGTCGATTAATTTTTTTCTCTAGTCTACCTGGAATAGCACACTCATACACCTGACTTTCTGTCTTGTGGGACCCTGGAAGCGCAGTGCTTCCAGTGCTCAGCTACGAACTGAAAAGTAGGCAGAAAGATAGGGCTGTCTACTTCCATAAAGATTACGGCCTTAAAACCCATGGGGTCATTCTTTTTGTCCTACATGGTTGCTATGAATTGGAATTGTGGGTTTGGAATTTGGTGGTCATGGGAGCTACCCAGCCTTGCTCCTGGAGAGCTTCTGCTGGATTTGAATCACCAAGCCCGTGGGCCGCAATCCTGCACTCAACACTACGCCACCGGGGCTCAGTCGAATTTGGGGTTTTATGATTAAAAGAGGTCTGTTCTGTTTCTAGTAAACAGAAAAAGTAAACAAAGTAGAAAGGGAGAGAAGGAAATCCTGTGACTTTTCTCCTTTATTTCTCTCTGATCTATTACACTTGGACCTATAACACAGCCTAGAACTGCCCCATCGTGTTTCAAAAGGCTGTAGAGTTCACAGAAATGGACTGCTACATCGCTCTACTGCAGGGTGATTGGTGAGGGCAAGCTACTAATCCTGGCACCACTAGGACTTCTTTGCTCCTCTCTTACCAGGATACAATTTCCAAAAGACCCCCCAGAAATGGAACCCTCATGACTCACTGGCCAGAACTGGGTTACATGCTGTGTTGGTCTGGGTGGATTAGAGAAATAAATCCAAAGAAACTCATATATGTATAAAAGAAAGTTTTATATAAAAGGTCATTGAACATTAAGAAATCATCCCAATCCAATGCAGTCCATGCTCAGAAGTCCGATATTAGCCCAAAGGCCCATTGTCAATCTATAAAAGCCCTCTTCAAACTCACGGAACACATACAATGACGCCAAATGCAGGATGATCACAGACCAGTGGGTAGAAAGTTTTTTGATCCAGTGGTGGTGTAAGGATCTCAGCACTGCCAGGGGTCTCCATGTGACTTCTCTGGCTTCCTAGGTCTGGTTACATCAGGGTAGATCCATCTGAGTTCTCCAGGACACTAACGTAGCTCGATGTGTCTTGTCAGCTGCAATGTCTCCCAGGGAGTGAGCAGAGAGAGGGAAGTGCCTTCTGCCTCCAAGGAGGAAATGCAGGAGTTCCCAGAATTCTCAGGAGAAGGCCATTCTCACACGGAAGTCTCCTTGGTTATCTTGAGTGACAGATTAGACTCCACCCCTTCACTCTTAATCCTTTCAAGTTCCAAATTGACACCAGATTATGTAACTAGCACACATGCTCATCCTAAATCAATCACTGATAGTTTGGAACTTGTGACTGGCTTAAGCAAATGAGGTTCATCCCTTGGGTCTGCATATTGTGACTGAACAAACGAGAGATCTCTGGTCAATGAAGAGTGAGCAATGGCCTTTGGGCAAGAAAGCCACAGGTCTGCCATTGCCAAAGTCACTCCAGTCCTTTCAAATATGCAAACCTTGTTTTAATTGCAAGACCATTCCCTTTTCAGGGTCCTGGTGACATAATGGGCATAATGGGTAATATATTGAGCTGTTAATCACAAAGTAAGTGGTTTGAGTCCACCAGTTGCTCCATGGGAAAATGATGAGGTTTTCTGCTTTATTAGAGATCTAAAGTCTCAGAAACCAAAAGGAGAAGTTCTATTCTGCCCTTAGAGGACCGCTGTGAGCTGAAATTGACATGAGACAATGGGGGTTACTCTCTTCATTCATTCTACCTGAAATACGTTTTAACAATATCTACCCACGGCTTACTTTACACTCATTACTATGCTCCAATTATATCACTTAAGAGAGGTCTCCCCATGGGGGAATCCAGGACAGATGATCCCGGACCAGTGGCAAGAGTGGTTATACCAGGAGGGTGGAGGTAAAGTGGAGTAGAAATTGGGGACCAATTATAAGGATTTACATATAACCTCCACCCTGGAGTATGGACAACTGGGAAGTGGGTGAAAGGAGACATCAGACAGTATATGATATGACAAAATAATAATATATAAATTATCAAAGGTTCATGAAGGAGAGGGGAGTGGGGAGGGAGGGGGGAAATGAGCTAATACTAAAGGCTTAAGTAGAAAGAAAATGTTTTGAGAAGATGGCAACAAATATACAAATGTGCTTTGCATACAATGGATGTGTGAAGAGATGGATTGTGATAAGAATTGTATGAGCCCCCAATAAAATGATTTTTTTAAGAAAGCAAGGTTTCCAAGGGAATTCTTTATAAAATAGCTGTATATCCAGTCATTCACCTTCCACTTAATCTGCTTTATTTTCTTCATAGTAGAGTCTATTTCTAACAACAACAACATAGTCAACACTGCCTAAAATAATATTATAGGTGTATGAGCCTATTTGTAGAATATCAGCTCTATGAAACAGCAATTTTCCTGTCTTATTCACTGTTCCATCTCCAAAGGCTAGACACTGTCTCACACATATTGGATGTTCAATGAATATTTTGTGAATAATTATTACTACTTTTGGTTCACCTCAGTTCAGTGTTGCTTGAAAGGTTAAGATCTTAACAAGAGAATCTGCTCTAACTAATTTAGTATAGAGGGCTTAGTCAAGGGTGTCTGTGCACTTAGCTGATAACTGAAAGGTTAGAAGTTTGAACCCAGCCAGAGAATGCTCAGAAGAAAAGTCTGGCAATCTATTCCTGAAAAAACAGTCATTGAAAATCTGATGGATCTGAATTTTACTTTGACACACACGGGGTTTCCAGGAGTTGGAAAGAAGCCAACACTTAACCTAAGCACCCCAAGGACTTTGTTGAGGGTGACTGACTACATTTTCTAAAAAGTTTGTGGTCTTAGAAGAAAGAGTTTTTCTAGTCAAGCCTCGAGATGAGAATATAGCATGATGGATGTGAAAACTGCACTTATGTGAGACCCTGAACTGAGGACCAAGCTAAGCAGTGCCCAGATTCCGGAGTCCCAGACACCGTAACTGTGTTGTACTGTACTGCCCTTGCAAGTTCCTGCTCCTGTCACTGTTTACAGGAACAGGAAGCCCCAATCTTTCTCCCACAGCATGGCTTGTGGTGGTGAACTGTGGACTTTGGGGACCACAGCTCACCATGTAACTACTGCACTACCAGCACTCCTGCAGAGAGTACAGTTGTGTCTTAAAAGATGCAGCGGCAGGTTCTTCGAGAGCTTCTTTTCAGGTTTTATTAATTTATAATTCTCCTTCTTCCTGTCTCGCTTCTGATCTCTCATTCTCCTCTTACCACCTAGAAGGATTGGTATCACCAGCTTTGAATTTAACGGAGTGTTTTTAAAAAGGAGAACCACCCCTTTATAGCATAATTATAATAGTTATAGAATAGCAAAGACCCCCAATAGATTGTTTGTTTTCTCATATACAGAAATGTGATTTAGGTTAGCTTATTTTTTTTAGCTTTATATAGAAAGCGTGATGAAATATTTATTAGCTGAGAAGCTTTAAGACAAAATACTGGCATCTTTAATATGCTAAGTACTAGTGATGTAAATAAAGGATTGATATTATGAAAAAGGAAACTAAAAGAAAAATCAAAGGGGGAAATCAATTATAAGGCTCTACATATAACCTCTTCTTGGGGTACGGGCAATGGGAAAGTGGATAAAGGGAGACACCAGGCAGTGGAAGATATGATAAAGTAATAATAATTTATAAATTATCAAGGGTTCATGAGGTAGGGGGAGCAGGGAGGGAGGGAAAAATTGTGGCACTGATACCAAGGGTTTAAAAAGAAAGCAAATGTTTTGAGAATGATGAGGGCAACAAATGTACAAATGTGCTTTGCATACATTGGATGGATGGATGGGTTGTGATAAGAGTTGTATGAGTCCCCAATAAAACAATTTTTTAAAAAAAGAAAAGAAAAATCAAGAAACTGTTCAAGAACAAAAATATGAATCTTGAAGGATGACATTATACTGCTGTCTGTGACAGGGAAACATTAGAAATGTAAATCCTCCTTAGCTGCAGATTGCTTTAAGTAATTATTACACCTCGTATGATGCAACAAGGTGCAGCTTTTAGAAAGGACCCACACACCTATATTTGTATGACAAGTTCCCATGATTCATTGTAAACTGGCCAATACAGGCAGAAGGACAGTATGTGTAGGATAATTGTACTTTGTGTTAAATTACAGATACCTTAAGATGTTGCTGCTTGACATTACTTGTATAAACCCCCAATGGGAGAATCTACTCTCTAGTAGGTTGCCAGCATAGCTGAGAGGAATTACCAAAACTCAAATGAAGGTTGAACATGATAGTGGAACAGGAGGAAAGTAGAAAGAAATAAAGGAAGTAGGAGGCAAAGGGCATTTCTAGAAGTCTAAATACAGGCATGTATGTATGTAAATATATATAATGATAGGGAAATGCATCTATGTACATATATTTATTTGTTATGCACTTATTTTATCTTCAGCGATCATGAAAGGGAAGGTGAGCATCACACGAACGGGCAGTGTTAGTGCTGTAGTGCACTATGTGAGGTCACACTATGTAGTGCACATAGTGAGGTCACTATGCTTCAGAACCAACTCTTTGGCACTTAGCAACCACAATGTTCTCTTGTTCTGGTCACATGACTGCCTCTTGATCCATGTACATGTATGAGCATAATGGAGGGTTCTGGAATTCCCAATCTTCTCAATGTTATCCATAGTTAGTTGCTTTGCATAATCAATAAAACACAGGCACATTTTTTGGGCATTCCCTGCTTTAAGCCAAGATCCATCTGATGTCAGCAATGACATCCCTTAGTCCACATTTTCTTCTGAATCCAGTTCTGTTGCATGCCCTTAGCCCCTTAGCATTCTGCCCAGATGTGGTAGGGTCAATCAGGCACAATTCCCACACCATGTCTCCCGTGTTGTCCCTCATAGTGCTATGTGTCAGTGAGGGATGTGTCTAATAGTGAAGCTGGCCCTGTGGTCCTCTGTGTGTATATTGGCTGCCATAAGCAGGAATATCATCCGGGGGCAATTTTTTTTGTTTTCTTTACTTTATTGGGCAATCTTAAGCTATTAAAACATTCCATACATCATCTGTATCAATCACATTCGCACATGTTGCCATATTCATTTCCAAACATTTTCCACTTGAGCCCTTGGTATAAGTTCCTCTTTCCCCTCCTCCCCTTTTTTGTAATGAATCATTTTATTGGGTACTTATACACCTCCCCTCATGATTGTATGCAGGCCTCATTGCACACTTGTTGCCATCATCATTCCCAAACATCCACCCTCCACCCCGGCCCCCAGTTCCAGCTCCCCATATTTCCCTCCCTCCCATGAACCTTTAATAATTTTCAAATTGTTATTGCTTTTTCCTATCATACACTGCCCAATGTGTCCCTTCACTCACTTCCCTGTTGTCCATGTCCCAGAGAGGAGGTCTTATGTAGATCCCTGGAATTCGTTCCCACTTTCTACTCCACTGTCCCTCCAATCTGCCAGTATAACCACTCCCATCACTAGTCCTGAGGGAATATCTATCTTAAGCTCCCCATGCTTCCGACTCCAGTGTATATCCCCTGCTCTAGCCGGACCTGTCTGATAGAACCAGGAGCATGATAGTGAATGGAAGGAAACATTTGAGAACCAGAGGAAAGATGCATATTTTGTTGTTACTACACTGTAGTTTAACTGGCTCATCTCCTCCCTGCAACCTCTCTGTAAAAGGATGTCTCTTCACCTATTGATGGGCTTTGGGTCACCAATCTGTACTCCCCCTAATTTATAATGATATAATTTTAGTTCTTTGATGCCTGACACTGGATCCCTTCAACACCTCGTGGTCATACAGGCTGGTGTGCTTCTTCCATGTGGGCTTTGTTGCTTCTGAGCTGGATGGCCGCTTGTTTACTCAAGCCTCTAAGACTCGGGGGCGATTTTTAAATGTATATCACACTATAAAAATAATTCTGAGGACACTGTTTTCAGATAGCTACAATGACAGTGAAAGCCCTAAATCTGTTTACAGAGTTCCCACATGGATTAGGCCTCTATTGAATTCTTTCTGATCATTGACCAGGGATAGCCTGTCCTCAGGTAGAGTGCCTTGGAAAGTGTATTCCCTCCACTCCTTCCAGCCAGCCCAATCCCTGTTGGGGATCATTTTACTGAGAGGCCAATAGTCATCAGTCATGCCCTGAAGACTTTGTTGGGAAGGCCAGAGGTTCTCAACCTGTAGGTCACGACTCCTTTGGGGACTCCTTTGGGGACTCAGCCCCTTTCACAGGGGTTGCCTGATTTATAATAGTAGCAAAACTACAGCTATGATGTAGTAATGAAAATAGTTTTATGGTTGGAGGGTCACCACAACATGAGGAACTGTATGAAAGGGTCGCGGCATTAGGAAGGTTGAGAACCACTGCTCTAGGCCAGGGGTGTCAAACTGGCGACCCACAGGCCACATGTGGCCCCTGAGGTAATTTTTTGTGGCCCGCTATGTCCTGAAATAAAATGAAAATGGAAAAAATTGTTATGAAGAAAATAACACTTAGGGGAGATCGAGGCACTATCATAAGCACTATTCCCTCATGAACCCTTTAACTACTGAAGACGAGTATACACGTGGCCCAGTGCCTTTCCTGGGGGCTTGTGGACATGTATAAACACACTGACTCAGTTCCAGCGACATTTGGAAGAGGTACATCTGCCACTCTCAGTGTCATGTAATGCTGACAGATCCCAATAGTGAAAAGGTTAAAAGGAGCACTCTGAGTTGTGCAGTTATGAATCATACCTAGCGGCAGCACTAGTTAACACAGAGGAAAGCCATTATGATTGTGCATCACGTTTTTCAACTGACCAACATTTTCTGTTTTTTATTAGTTCCTTTATTTTATTTTCCAGTCACAACAGAAGAGGTAAGTGAAAACTAGTAGGAGGAAAGCGCCGGCAAGTTTCAGATAAAAAAGAAGAATTTAAGTTTTATAAATACATTAAATAAAAGTAATGTTTAAGTAAAAACAATTATATGGTACTTTAATTATCCTATCCATATTCCTGAATCCTCACTTCAAAATATACATTTAACAAAAGTTGTAGAGGTGATGTGGCCTGCATGAATCTTGCCTTTTGCACCAAATGGCCCCTATTTTTTTTAAATGGTGCCTATTTTAATTGAGTTTGATACCTCTGCTCTAGGCCAATATTTTATAGACACTATATAGAGCCATCCTTAGGGGGAACCCAAGCTCTGTGACTTAGAAGCCACCACACTGATCCACTTATGCTGGAATTGCAAGTCTCAGGCCACTCTACTATGTCCTACGTGTACACTCCACTCCCTCTACCTTATTCATCCACAAAAGCATCCTGTGGAAACACCATTTTCTTTCCTGAAATGATGATATACTATGTTCTTGGCAAGGCCCTAATTCATCATTTCTGTTTTTCATATTAAAATACACAGGATGAGTAAATAAAAACTATTGTATTTGGCATCATTGTTTTCTTTGTATTTAATAAATTACTCAGTTTCTCCAATGCCTCAGTTTTCTCATTTATATTTCCCACTTATATTTATATTTCTCAGTGATAATTGGGACCTCATAGAGATATTATGAGGATTAAAAAGTTAACACCGACAAAATCTTAGAACAGTGTCTAGTATACAATGTTCAATAAATGTTACCTATCTTTCTTAAAAAAATGGTTTTATTCACATTTTATATAATTCAATGGTTCAGTCACATCAAGAAAGGTTGTACATTCATCACCACAGTCAGTTTTCTTCATTCTTGTACTCATTGTTTTTAGCTCCCCAATTCTCCCCAACTTTCCCTGCCATGTCCCCAAGGAACCATTAATCCAATTACTACCTATCATTAATGCTTTTATATACTATTGTATCTGATTATAGCAAATTCATATTATCTTTGTTAACAGATAAAAACCTGAGACATGAAAACATTGTTAATTTTCTATGGTATATTAGTCACATTATTTTTTTTCAATTTTTAGCTGGACAAATTGACCACCTTTTTATAAGAATTATATCACATGTTTATTGTACAAAGGAACAGGATAACTTTAGAAATTGCATTTGAAAACTTAGATAAATATATATGTATATACACTTTATTTAAGTTACTTGAAATGCTTTCATTACCCTCCAAACAAACCACAATTAGCATTTTGGTATGTCTTTAAAAAAAGTGCATACGAATATTCATTGTGTTTTATCTCCAGGTAATGGAATTTGGGGTATTTTCCCTTTTGTTTTATTATGTATACTCCAAATTCTTTCACGAAGTCATGTTTTCCTTTTGAAATTAGGGAAAACCGTTAATTTCTTTAAAGATAAAATGATTTTCATCAGAATCCTTTTTGCACTGCACAAAGCAGTGAGTGAAAGCAAAAAGGACTGGAGAGTTCAGTGACATGAAGGATTGCCTTTGAAACAGTCTGAAATTATATTTTTGTTGGTTTTAACAAGATTTACAACCTACTCAAAAATGCAATTTAGTGGGCACCATAAAACAAATTTGTTTGAAAAGCACCAGAACCGGCACATGAATAGTCATGACACTCAGCAACAAGTTCATGATGGAAAATATTTTTGATAATCTATAATTGTGGATGTTTTACTAATAAGTTATAGTGTGTGCAGAATAAATTGGAAAGATTTAAAAAGTAGAGGTTAACGCTTCGAAAATATTTTTTAACAAAAATGTCCTTTATTGTGCTGATAAAAATAGATACTGATAGGTTGGTGTTGACAGAGGCCATCGAGTCTGTCCCAACTCACAGCAACCTTATGTACAACAGAATCAAACACTGCCCGGCCTGGGCCATCCTCACAGCTGCGCTAATATTTGAGTCCATAGATGTAGTCACTGTGTCAATCCATCTTATCGAAAGTCTTCTTCTTTTTGTGCTGCTCCCCTACTTTGCCAAGCATGAGATCATGTCCAAGTATATGAGATGAAGTCTCGCCATCCTGGCCACCACAGAGCACTCTAGCTGTCCTTCTAAGACAGATTTGTTTGTTCTTCTGGAAGTCTATGGCACCTTTAATACTAACAGAAACTGTAATCATGCTGGTAAAGTCTTGTATATATAGAGAGAGAGAGATTAAGAACACAGACTTTCTGGTCAGACAAGAATCCAAGTTTGAATCCTTTGGGCCTACCTAAGTAGCATCAGATAAGTTCTATAGCATCTCTGAGCTGTTTTTTAGTCTATGAAATATGAGTAATAATGTAATTACCTGAATGAGTTGTAATAATTGGAAAAGTATAACATTCTTTTAAATTTAAAATCATTTTATGGGGGGCTCACACAACTCTTATCCCAATCCATCCACCCAACCATGTGTCAAGCTCATTTGTACATTTGTTGCCATCATCATTCTCAAAACATTTTATTTCTACTTGAACCTTTTGTATCAGCTCCTCCTTTTCCTTCTCCCTCCCCACCCCACCCCACGAACCCTTGATAACTTATAAATTATTATTTTGTCATGTCTTACACTGACAAATGTCCTCCTTCACTCACTTTTCTGAAAACTCTAGCATTCTTAGCAGTGTCTGGCACCTACAAAATGTTCAATTACTATGCTTTATTTTTATGAGGAAAATATACACAACAAAACATATGTGAATTCAACTATTTCTACATGTATAATTCAGTGACATTGACTACATTGCTCAAGTTGTACAATCATTCTTAGAATTATTTTTCAAATTATCCCACCCACATTTACATAAAGTCAATACCCCCTATAAATAGAATGTATATATCTATATATATGGCAGCTGTCAGTTTTCTGTTTGTTTTACTAAGATGAAAAACAGTTTCATTCTTCCAACTCATTTTAGTAGTACCTTACAATCAGCTAAGAGAATCTATATAATAAAAAAGGAAACATTAGACATGTAAGGGCTAGAAAAACTGATTTCAATGTTGTTTCCGTAATATATTCTTTTCCTTTAAAATGTCTAAAACCTTGGAGGTTTATATATAGAAGAAGCATACCAATACTAGAAGTCTACCATATAAACTCTGTTTTCAAGTGTAAAATGAAAGTAAAAGAGAGTCTAGCCCACAGATTAAAAAAGTCTGCAACAACTTTTCAACTTACCTCTGTCCAAAGATGTTGGGTTCTTCTACATACGAGTTCCTTTCATCTGTGAACTAAATCACAGAGTATCATTGGCCCTATATTTATAACATGGATGCTTGAATAAACTCCTGCCCTTAAGATGCCTAACACTAGAATATCACATTCCCCCCTGCCCCCACCACTACCAAGGTTCATGACATTTTTCAAAGGCTTTGGGAGATCTCAGTAAGAGTGGACCTCACAGCTTGCCAAGAAATTACCTGAGTCCCTAGAAGTACACTAAAGTACCTCCCTACCATATTCAGCTCAACTTCCTCAAACACCCTTAAAGGATAAATCTTTCTTCATAGTTTTAATCACCTCACACATATTGGGAGTGTTTGTGTGCAAAATGAAGATGGTCCACCTGTATCATTTATCCAGAACTTAGTTTAGAATGAGTGTTTAGACTTTATATGGAAATTCCTCACTATTCACTCTCAGAGCAAAACAAACGTCCTACTATTGAGTCAGTTCCCACTCATAGCAACCCTAAATGACAAACTGCCCCTATAGATTTGGGGGCTCTACATAGTTAGAAGAGCAGAAAATCTCCTCTTTATCCTACAGAGCAGCTAGTGTTGTCTAACTGTTGACCTTGCAGTTAGCAGCCCAACTTGTACCCCATTACAGCATCAGGGCACCTATCCCTTACACATAGTCCTCCCTTCACTAACGTATATTCCTCATAGAAAAAAGAGACAAAGCTCCAGCGGTTGGTCACAAAAAAGAGCAGATAGTAAAACTCTTCAATCTTACTGGCTCACGAACTGGGCCACCTGGTATTAACAGATGATGACCTGCATCTGCCAAACCTTCCCTCAACTGTGCTGCATTGAATTAGAGTGGTTTGTCTAGAACAACAACGTCAGTGACACTCATCTATGTATAAGAGCTTTATATCAAGAAGTAATCATGCATAAGAAGGCACCCCATACCAGTTTAACTAAAATCATAAGTCCAATACTAGTTCGTAAGTCCTGCCTCAGACTTACATAGCTGCATTCCAGTGAAGCCAAAGGGGGAAGCAGAAGGATCCGAGACTGCTGGGTCAGAATCACATGAAGCCAAAGTCAGAGGAAACATAACAGGGCATCAACAATCCTCTGAATTCTCTGCCTTACGTCTGGAGGCAGGAGTTCCAGCAGGAAGGAAGGTGGAAGGTACTAGAGAGAGAGAGAGAAATTTCCAGTTGCTTTTTATAAGAAGGCCACACCTCCAAAGAGTCTGTGACCTGATTGACAGGTTGAGCAGGTTGGGTAATCAGGCTGTGACCTGACTGACAGATTGAACTCCACCCCTTTACTTTCATAAGTTGACATAGAATCATCTAACTACCACATGCGTAAGCAGGTTACTCCACACATGCTCACGTTCTCGATCACACCAATAGGAGAAAGGTGGTGAGTGCTTAATAACACATAATAATTATCAATCAAATTAAAACACATCCTCACAAGGCTTCCCAGACAAGAGACCATTTTGGATCACATAGATCAAGACGGAATGGCTGAAACAAGTGACCAACATGCAAACCCAGAAATCTTTTCTGAACAACTTGATGATGAGGCACTGTTTGATGATAAGTAATTCTGAAGAATGTTACTTAGACACATTCAACAATTTGAGAGGGTGGTTGACCAGTTTGTAGAAGAAACTGGTAAAAGGAGTGAAGAGGTATAAGATCACATGAAAACAGCAAATATAAATCCAGATTAATATTGTGATTTCAAAAAATATTTTTAAAGAATAATGCAGTATGATTAAGTCACTGGAAGGCTGAATTAGTAAGCTTCAAGATAAATCTTTAATATTAATTTGGTCAAGAAACGGACAAAAGAACAAAATATCTGAGGAAATCCTGAGGGGTATGTGGGACACCATCAAAAATAAGAATTTATGTGCAATAAAAGCTCTAGAACAAAAATAATCCCCAAAACAACAGCAACAACAAAAACACCTTGCAGGAAATATTGTCAAAGAGTTCTTGGAAGAACACTTCCCTAATGTCATGAAAGAGACCAATGCATACCAATGCATTGATGATTCTGTATAAACCCCAAGCCAGCTAGACTCCAAAAGAAAAATTACCATGAGATAGCAAAGTCAAATTTTCTAAACCAAAGGTAAGGAAAGAATCCCAAGAGCCTTTTGGAATAAAGTTACCTGTAAAGGAGAAGTAATTAGACTAACCTCAGATTTGTTATCTGAAATCTTACAGGTAAGAAGTCAATAGAATGACATATAAAACTCTGAAAGAAGATGGACATTGGACCTCCACTCAAGTACTTCCTCAAAGCAAGAACACTTTGTTCTATTAAATTGGCATTCCAAGATGCTCACCTTTCCGACACGATCATTGAAGACAAACGTGTGCTTGAGCAAAGGTGGTGAAGAAATCTGATGGTGCCCGGCTATCAAAAGAGGTAGCGTCTGGGGTCTTAAAGGCTTGAAAGTAAACAAGCAGCCATCTAGCTCAGAAGCAACAAAGTCCCCATGAACGAAGCACAGCAGCTTGTGTGATCACGAGGTGTCAAAGGGATTAGATATCAGGCTTCAAGAACTAAAAAGCATAACATTGTGTGCTCACTTTCCTGATATGATCGCTGAAGACAAATGTGTGCATAAGATAATGTGGTGAAGAAAGTGGATGGTGCCCGGCTATCAAAAGATAAAGTGTCTGGGGTCTTAAAGGCTTGAGTAAACAAGCGGCCATTCAGCTCAGAAGCAACAAAGCCCACACGGAAGAAGCGCACCAGCCTGTGTAATCACGAGGCGGTGAAGGGATCCGGTGTCAGGCATCAAAGAGCTAAAATTATATCATTATTAATAAAGGGGCGTACATATTGGCGACCCAAAGCCCATCAATAGGTGAAGCGACATCCTCTTGCAGAGGAGTTACAAGGAGGAGATGAGCCAGTTAAGATACAGGGTAGTAGCAATGAATTATGCAACTTTCCTCTATTTCTTAAATGCTGCTCCCACCCACTATCATGATCTCAATTCTACCACATAAATCCAGCTAGACCAGGGGATGTACAGTGAAGTTGGAAACACGGGAAATTTAGGATAGATGATCCCTCAAGACTAGTAATAGGAGTGGTAATACCAGGAAGGTGGAGGGATGGAGGAATAGAAAGGGAGAACCAATTTTAGGGATCTACATGTAGCCTCCTTTCTGGGACACAGACAACAGGGCAGTGAGTGTTGGGACACATTGGACAGTGTACAGTATGAAAATAACAACAATTTGTAAATTACTAAGTGTTCATGGGGGAGAGGGGGATGGAAGGGAAATATAGCGAGCTGATACTGGGGGCCTGGATGGAGGGAGGATGTTTTGAGGGTGATGATGGCAATAAGCGTGTAAATGTGGCCTACATACAATTGATGTATGTATGGATTGTGATTGGAGTTGTATGAGCCCCCAACAGAATGATTCATTAAAAAAAAAACTCTGAAAGGAGAAAGCAAATCCAGCATTATATACTCAGCAAAATTATCCCTCAAATAAAATAGTAAAATTATGAAATTTCCAAGTAAACAGAAATTGAAGAACGTCATAAAACTGGACCAACATTATAAGAAATACTGAAAGGAATTCTTCTGACAGAAAACTGACATCCATCTGAGATTAGCATACATTGCAACCTCCCCAAATCAAACTAGATATAGAACTACCCAAGGTAAAAAAAATTTCCAAGGCTTAAAATTAATGAGACTCAAAATAGGGAACCAGAGATAAAAATTTGTAACAAAGACAATTACAACAATGTAAGAAGAGTTACAGAACTTCCAAGTGGAGAAGAAATCAAGCACATTCAATTTAGGAAAGGGAAGACTATATATATTAAGGTAAATGGGCTCCCAAAATGATGGCGGCAAGAGAAGACACTAGGAATGGTGCTAGAGTTAAAGGCAATGGGTAAACACTAATATACAATTACAGTAATATGCAGGTAGATGCATGAATTAGACATACCAGATAAATAGGCATGGGTGGGAAAGTGGGACTATATCCCAAAATACAGAGGAAGACAGATTATTTCTATGTGGATATTTATCTTTGTTGTAAACCTATATGAATGTGGAAGACCTTAGCAAGGACAAAAGCATGAAAACTAATTAAACATATACAAACACCTTAAAGGGGTGAGGCACTAGACCTGGGGGCTCAGGACCTCAATACCCAGAGACACCAAGGTCAATAGGCATAACGGGTCCCACAAAAACAAGTTCTACATCCTCCTTTGGTGAGTAGTGTCTGAGACTTAAAGAGATTGTGATTGGTCATCTAAAGTACCACTGCCGATCTCACCTTGTCCCGCAAAAATAAAAGTGATTGAAAGCAAACAGATGGAAACAATTATTTTAGGGGTGTAATAGACCATTTGAACATCAGTCTTTAAAATCCTGAGACCAAAATAACTAAATGGTGCCCAGCTACCACTCCTATTATAAAAGAGATCATTTTAGAAGACCTGGATAGAGTGAGGCAAAAATGTGGAATGAAACTCAAACTCCTAGATAACCTCAGTCTTGCCAATCAGTTGGACACTATGGGAACCTCTGAGATGATGGTTCTTGGTCAGTCTAGAACTGAACTCATTCCTGTGACTCAATTTCCAACCAAACAAGAGTACTGTAAAAGAGCAGTAACACTAGTGAGGTACGCTCAGCCTAGAATAATAAATCCATTAAGGTCAAAGGGGCAATATTTACCCAAGCACAAAGTTCAGAAGAATTATTAAAGGAAGAATGGAAACAGAAAAAAATGGAGTAAGCATTGTTATGTTGTAGGGGTTGCAATGAATGAGCTGAAATTAAATGTGTTGAGTAGTAATTAAAAAATGACGATCTGCTTTGTAAATACACTCGATCGCAATTCAATGAAAAAAATTCTAAAGGGCCAAGTTTTCTGGGAATGGGAGTATAACAGAATGGAAGAAGCTACTTTTATTCTTTGTTCTTGTTGACATTGAGTAAAGAAGACCATAGATGAATCAAAGCATTTGAATTGTGGTGCTGGAGAAGAATATTGAAAATACTATATTCCATGGAAAGGACAAAGTGGTCTGTCTTAGAAGAAGTAAGGCCAGAGTGCTCCTTAGAGGGAAGGATGGCAAGACTCAGTCTTACATACTGTGGACGTGTTGTAGGGAGAGACAGGTCGCTGGAGCAGGACATCATGCTTGCTCAAGTGGAGAAGCCGTGAACGAGAGAAAGACGCTCGATGAGAAGGGTTGACACAGTGGCTACACAGGGTTGGCCACGTGTTGGAGCTGTCTTGATGACACCTCATAGCAGCAACATCGAGTCAACTCACAGCCGTCCTATGCACAACAGAACAAAACACTTGTGAGGATCCTGCACTACCCTCAAAACCACAGTGATGTTTGAGCCTATTGTTACAGCCACTCTATCAAACCATCTCTTTGGCTTTTCTGCCCACTGATCCAAATTCTCACCATGGTATTTCCAATCATCCTACGTGCCCATGAAAGTTGAGCATTAAATAAATAAGACCACAGAAGGCGTGGCATTTTTTTAATTTGGTGTTGGTAAAGAATATGGAAAGTACCACAATGAACAAACAAATCTGTCTTGAAAGGCAGTCAGTTAGAAGGCTCCTAAGAAGCAAGGACAGAAAGACTTCATCTCACATGTTTTTGACACGATATTGGGAGGGACCACTCCCTGGAGAAGGACATCATGCATGGTAAAGTGGCGGTTTAGGAAGAACAAGAATACCCTTGAGGAGTCGGATTAACACAATGGCTGCAACAGTTGTGGGGAAGACACAGGACTGGGTCATAGTTTGCTCTGTTGTCCCCAGGGTTGCTACGAATCAGAACCAACTTGATGGCATCTAACATACAGCCACAGGACGCAGATTTCAGATTTTTTTCTTTCATACTCATTGCTGCTGTTAGCATTTTATTCTTTAAAGAACCCTCTAACATCTACAGATCTGTAGTCTGTCTTTCAGATGACTTTATATACATGTATATATATATATGTATGTGTATATATGTATATCTGACATGGAAAGACGTCTGAAGCCCTGTTATTTGTGCTTCTTCAAATTAAGATTTTTTTTTATTGATTTACATCTTTTCTTCATTTAAGCCCTATTCATGTAGATGGGGGAGAAGTGCTGTGAATTCCAGGATGGCACAATTTTTATAATTCTCATTAAATAGTACATTTTTTACATATGAGGATTCAGGGGACATTTTTCCATTTGTAAATTGCATAATTTCCCTTAGTTTCCCCTTTGGCATAATAGTTAGCGCTCATATTCCCTTTAAATAGCTCAGAGCACTTCTACAGGTCTCTCTCGTACAAGCCATCGTTAGTGCTTTGCCCCCGTTGGTTGTTTTCCCATTCTTCCACTGAAAGCACAGTCAGCAGGGGACACGAGCAAATGAAATTTGCAAACAGAAAATGTCCCCCAAATCCTTATATGTGAAAAATTTACTATTCAATAAGAATTATGATGACAATGACACAGGACGGGGGAGTGTTTTGTTTTGTTGTACCCAGGGTCATGGGATTGGAACTGACTTAATGACAGCTAACAGCAACAACAAGAGCAACAACAGCAAGAACTTCTATCGGTTCAGCTAGATGAGGCGGTAGAGTAAGCTGCTCCTTGTATACAAGTTGCCACAGCTATACTTGTAATTCTCTTGTTTGAGGTGGATTCAGATGGCCAGTGGTTCTCAACCTTTGTAATGCTTTGGCCCTTTCATGCAGTTCCTCATATTGTGGGGACTCCCCAACCATAAAATTATTTTCATTGCCACTTCATCACTGTAATTTTGCTGCTGTTATGAATCAAGCAACCCACTTGAAAGAGTTGTTTGACCTTCAGAGGGGTCATGACCCACAGGTTGAGGACCACTGAAATAGGCGAACCATCAGTACCTTCAGAGATTTTCATAACAGGCTTTACAATTTTGCCATCACTTCACGATTTACCCTTGGCTTCATTAAAAGATCTAAGTAGAAAAAAAAATGTAAGTAGGTCAAATGCTATTGATCTAACCTCCACTATGTCATCTAGGCCCTGTGCGCTTGCTGCTGTACAGTCAGAAGAGCATCACTATCTTACAATGTTTAATCGTTTTCAGGTAGTTTGAACTTCTCGTTGGATCTAATTTCACTAATCTCTGTGAACCAAAATAATGTACTTTTCTGTAAATCTAAATCTACTCTTATAAAAATAGCCTATTATTAGGAAAGGCAATTTAAAGCAGAGTTTGGGTAATGTTTCCTTAATAAACATGAGAGGGAGGGAAAATTCATTTAATTGTATTAGGACTATTGTAACTTTGCACATTCGCTACTTCTCTTTTGAGTATTTAAAGGTTATTTCTTGGTTTAAAGTTCCCTTTATGGTGCTTCTCAAATTCTTGTGATTATCATCTATGACTAAATTACCAGCTGATTTAAATATAAAGCTAAAAAAATTTTTAGTTACCATATAAGAGTTTTGATTTATTGGGTTTTTTATTTTGATTGGGTTATTGATTTTTTGATTCATCTACTATATGCCAATGATTGTGCTAACCATGTGCTAACCAGTGAGCTTTCTCAGTCAATCCATAGCAAGCTTATTCTATATTTACCCTCACCTCATAGAAAAGAAAAATGGAAAGCTCAACAGGAATTAGTCATTTGCCCACGGTTCAGTTTGGATATGAACCCAGATTTACCTAATCTTAAAATGTTTGTCCTTAAGTTCTGTATATTTTTCCCATTTAATTAGAGTCAAATTATGAACTTGTGAAACTGTGGGTGACTAGACTGGGATGCAGCTATCTGCTAGTCTGGCTCTGCTACAACCAACTCTTTGATTGAGGGCAGGTTCCTTAAAAATAGTTTTACTGAGATATAGTTAGCATATCATACAATTCCGTACTTAAATTATATTGGAAAGGATTGTGCCGTGCAAGCATCACCATGTGGGATGAAGACAGGACTTTTCCATAATTATATACTCCAAAATGTTAAGCAAACTGTTTACCAGCTTTTGGTGTGGAAGTTAAGTTAGCAATTCTCCCTAAAGCTCCCAGTTGAGGCCTTTGTGTGTCTCACAATAAAGCAGACTCCCCTGTTTAGATAAAGCCGTTTAGATAATAGCTTCTCACCAGACAGGCCTGCTTCTCTACCTCCAGGAGTCTGAGGCCTTCCCTGATCACATCCTTCTCCCCTCATAGGCATCCATAAAACCACTCCCCTTGTCATATAGGCCTTAAGACCACCCTCTCCTGTGACGTGTCCTGACTGGTGATGACAGAGCTCCTGTGTCCCCCATAAGGTTATTTAAATAGGAAAATTAAAGTTCACGCTCTCTCTCTCTCCATGTGGACCACCAAGCAGGAGGTGAGCATGCTACCATGATGTGATATATAACCGACTCCAATTATCTCTCTCTCTCTCTCTTTCTCTTTCCCTCTCATTCTCTCTAGGTCCTTATTATAATAAATAATAATTATTGCTGTACAACTGCGCCTTTTGAACCCATGATGTATGTATCAGAAGCTGGCCTTCTGATAGCACCACAAGCTGCTCTGGAACATTTTCTTCCTTCTTGTACCCATTGCTGCTCCATTTTGCGCCTCAACTTCCTTGCCCCCAACTAATTATTAAGACAGTTGCTGTCTTAAAAAATCAACCTACTAGGGCTGAGCCCCGGTGGTGTAGTGGTTGTGCGCGGGACTGCGGCCCACTGGGACGGAGGTTCAATTCCAGCAGTGGGGCTGGGCCTCCTACTCCCACCGCTGGAGAGCAGTGATGCTCCCCCCCCCAAAAAAAAAAATCAACCTACCATGATTTCCGTATACAGAAAAACATACAAAACAAAGACCAAAAAAAGAACTCAGCCACATTGACTAAATAAAACAGAAAAACCTCACTTAAAAAGAAAACAGGAAATATTAACAAACAAAAACATTTAAAATAGGTCAAATAAGCTATCTAATGACAAAGCAGAACACACAGCCTAACTAGAACTGCTAGAATCCACTTGACAAAGTCCTCTGTGTGCTGGTATAGCTAGTCACGTTCCTAGACTATGCTCAGTGCAGATTCACCAGGGACTCCCTCCACATAGGGATCTGGAAGATCCATTTGGGACTTTTCACTATCATTCATTGCATTCTACACCCTGGGTGCTTAGAATTTAAAGTGCCTTTTTTTTTTTAACCCATCACATCAGAAAGTACATGATCATTAATGTCTTCTTGTTCTGTGAGTCTGTGTAAATATTTACAAACCCCTTGTAGCCATGAAGAGGTAGCAAACCAAAGTAAAACAAACAAACAAAAGCTGCCTTGTTTACATCGATCTTACTGACATTTTTCTTCACAGTTCTTCCACGCAGTAGATGCATGTTTTTTCTATTATCTTACTTTCCAGCCGAAACCTCAGAGTCCATCATTAAACAGTCGTCCCTGCCATGAAGTCAGTGTTGACCCAGAGAGACCGCCTATGGTTTCTGAGACAGTTTAAGTGTTTGCTGGAGCAGCAAGCCCCATCTCTCTTGCTTTGAGATCATGCAGATCTCAGCCCAGTATATAACCACTATCCCACTGTTTTATGTTCCATTAAACAGTACAGGCTCCTGCCTTTCAGCGTGGTGGCAGTTATGTCTGTAAATGAATTTTATTCATTGCCCTTAGTGATGGAGATGCATGTTCATTTCCTGGCTTGACGCTGTAATAATGGAAACTTTGAATGGAATCAGACATTTACTCTCTTTATTGACTTCAGGGTGATTTAGTGAAGAAAATTAATACCATGTCAGGGCCTACACTGGACTGAAGTAAATTTAATTTTCTTAGGTAGCTTTTGGATTTCTTGACCTAATGGCTCACAAGTTGGGCTGCTAACTGCAGTCAGCGATTGGAAATCACCAGGTACTTCACAAGAGAAGATGAGGTTGTCTATTCCTACAAAGATTTGCCTCAGAAACTCAAATGGGCAGTTCGTCCTGTGGCTGTGAGTCAGACAGGCGGCTGCTAACAACCAAGCCAGTGGCTCACACCCACCAGCCTCTCTGTGGGAGAAAGCAGCGGCTGTCTGCTCCTCGGACGATTTACAGTCTTAAAAACACAAAAGGCTCGTTCTATTCTGTCCAACGTGGTTGCTACGAGTCAGAATTCACTCAAGGTAGCAGGTGGTTCAAAAAAAATTGTTTTCCCCTTCCCCATGATGCTGTGTCTTCATTGGGAAGTTAGACTCCACTCATATCTTCACACAGGTATTATCAAGTTGGCATAAAATCTGACCAACACAATAGTCAAACTCTTAAAAGAGAAATCTTTCATTGGGTTGTGATAATCTACTAGGCACCAAATTGTAGCCTAAGCCCTATCCATTCTCTCATCTCTGGAGCTACTCTCTGAACCAAGCAGAGGGGGGTGGCCTTTTCACAAGATGTACTGTTGAAAACGCATGGCTCTTTAGCCCCTCTTCACCTTTTTGCTTGTGTGGAGTCTGTAGCTGGCTCAGGGGTCAGCCTGTTGCTGCCTACCATCTTCCTGTCCACTTTGAATCTCATGACTCTGCACCCTTTGGTCTGTGTTTTTCTTGTTTCCAGCGTCATTGACTGGCAGTTGTTTGAGTCTGAAAGGGACTCCAGCTAGCATCTGATCCAGGACTGGAGATGGACTGGTCAGCCCCTTTCTTGATACAAATTTCTTCCTTGATATAAAGTGTGTGTGTGTGTTTGTATGTTTGTGTGTGTGATAGTTCAACCACAGATTAGAAGGAGTAGACATCAGGATGTGTAGAAAGTTGTTGCATGCTCCCCAATGACAGCAATGGGACTCTCTGCCGTCGGGGGAAGGCTTTATGCAGGACCAGGACTCAGAACCTTATCCAGAACACTTGATTAGATTGCAGAAAAGTCAAGAGGAAAGGGACTTAAAGAAGAAAGCAACTATATAAAGGAAGTCAAGGAGATGGGGATGGAGGTAGACAATGAACTCAACACATTGAAGAAGCCAGTCTGATTTTATTGCTAAGTACACGTGGAGCAGTATGAAGTAATATTAGAGATATGTGATAGAGACAGATCAACTTTCTGAGCACCAGCATTTCCAAACATTGCTAGCTCTATGAAGTCTATTTACAGCATGTAATGCTTTTAAGTACAAATGTGCCTACCCCATAGAATCACAGAGTCAACTAAGCCCCCATGGAAGAAGTAGACCAACATCTGTGATCCAAGGATTGTAAATTATATAATCCAGCTCCAAAGAAAGGACTAGTGTCAGAGCTGAAATAGCAAAATTCTGGCGAGCAGAAGGTTATGGATGACAGCAAAAGCCCAAAATACATTTGCAGCAGTGACACAGGGACTAAGCCGCCAGTGATTCCCCTCACCATAATCAAGGGTGGGAATAACCTGTTGTTCAGAGTATGGTAGCAATGACTATAATGGATTGAAGTGATAAATCTGACTTCAATGGTTAAAGCTGTGCCATCTGATCTTTTGATACACTTTGTGCTTGCACTGGTTTTTGATATTTGGGTTTTCTCTCCACACAGGGATTTATCTCTGCTATATTTGGCTTTCTTGACCCTGTTATGTATTTTTCTGTATATGAGACCCAGGATAGATAAATCTATAGAGACAATAAATAGAATAAGGGGGTGGGGCTTACTTTAGGGGAGTTACTGGTGTGACAGCAATTGCATAAAATTGCTTGATATGGTAGGATTATGGAATAGTAAAATATCTGAATTAGGTCCTAATAAAATGGTTTGAAAGAAAAAAATCATGATGATAAATCACTATCATATTCAACATGCAGGTTTAGCATAGAGAGCATCTCATTCCTAGAAACTGATTTTGTGATCCTGTGCATGATATAGAAGCTATAGTGAGAGAGGAAATTCAGAAGTGTATTCTCAGCTAAATTGAGGAGGAAGAAAGATCTACAGATGAGGCAACTTATGTTTGCAGCTATAGCAACAATAATGTCCTCAAGATTGCTTGCTTTCTCAAAGGGCAAGGCGATGTATCAAGGATTCCTTTTACCTGCACAGGAGTCTGCTTCCTACGAGGACTGTGGTAAATGAGGGAAGTTCTCTTGGTTAGTGCCAGACCTGTGATTATAGGCACAAGACACAGGGAGGTTCATAGAGATGTAGAAATATCAATGTGAGGGGAGAGGAATTTCTGAGGTCTTAGTAGGTTCTATCCTGTTAATGCTACTTTTCTTTCCCACTTTCACCTTTTGTTTTTCAATTCCAAATGAGGGAAAACAGCTCCGAAGCTCACCAACCATTAATGACTGCTGCATGAATGCCTTAAATAGGTGGTTCAGGAGCAGCAATTATTAAAGCACTTAGCTAGTAAATGCTTGCAAGCCTAACCTGAATATCAAGGAATAAATAAAAATGCTTGAAAATAGGATAGCGCATTAACAACATCAGCTGGTGAAGTGACACATTGGTCTTTTTTTTTTTTTACATTAAAGACACTGACATGCTATATTGTTCTATTGCAGTGGTTCTCAACCTTCCTAATGTTTTGACCCTTTAATACATTTCTCTTATTGTGGTGACCATCCACACCACAGTTTTCTTTTCTTTGCTACATCAGAACTGTAATTTTGCTACTGTTATGAATCAGGTGACCCCTGCAAAAGGGTCCTTCAACCCCCAAATGGGTCATGACCCACAGGTTGAGAACCATTGCTCTATCATGCCAACAACCCCTTGAGTGGTGCAAATAGGTTAAAAGGCTCGGCTGCTCTTCTGCACTTAGAGACACCTTGGAAAAAGGACTTGGGGGTCCACTTCCCAAAATCTCAGCCCCGAGAGCTCCTCGGAGCAGTTCTACTTTGATAAATGTGGAAGGCAGGGTGGAGGCCAGGAGCTGGAATCAACTCAACCTTCACTCGAGTGTGTTGTTTTTCTTTATCATGATTCCTTAAGTAAGCAAAGCGAAGGACTTACTCCCTTAACTATTTCCAGCGTTGAAATGTCTAAGTCAGCACCATTTTCTCTTATAAACCTATACTGCATGCCTAATATCGATGTGACATTCCAATGACATAATTACATGCCTTGTAAATTGAACAGCTATATAACGGTCAAGGGATCATTATTGCAACTGTTCGACGAGTCATCAAAGAGCACGTAGAACTGTTTTGAGTCATTTGAAAGGCGACATCCTTAAATTCTTGGGGAATGATTTTTTTTTCTTCTTAAGAGCTGAAGGTTTGAGGAAAATTTTGAAATGTTATTTGTTGTGGTCTGGTATGCCGGTAACACTTCTGAATCCAACCTGGAACTTCTGGCAGTTCCCTGCCAATGTGTTACTATAACCACTGTGGGATGATTTTAAGCAACGCTTTGCTTGAGGCCTCTATCAATACTACTCTATAGAGGGAGCGTTCTATCGGATCACCTTCCTTTGGAATGGGCACAAATACGGGTCTTTTCCAGCTACTTGCCTAAGTAGCTGTCTTTCAAATTTTCTGCAGCGACCAGCCACTGCTTCCAGAGGTGTCGATGTCAGCTGGATCTTGGCTCAAAGCAGGGAATACCAGGAAGTCGTTTACTTGAGTTTCATTGACTATGCGAAGCCATTTGACTGTATGGACCATAATAAACTATGGATAATCTTGAGAAGAATTAGAATTTTTGCAACACTTCATTGTGCTCATTGGGAACTTGTACACGGATAAAGAAGCAGTTGTGTGAACAGAACAAGGGAATAGATACTGTATGGTTTAAAATCAGGGAAAGTGTGCATCAGGGTTCTATCTTCTCACAATACTTGTTCAATCTATATGCGGGGTATATCTGAGTAAGAGTGCAGCATCAGGATTGGAATAAGGCTTATTAACAACCTTGTTTGTTGAAAGTGAGAAGGAACTGAAGCCTTGCTGATGAAGATCAAGAATTTTAGACTCAATTCTTGGCCAGTTCACATATCTATAGAAGTGACCTAAATTTGCTCTGGGTACAAATATCTCTTACTGATTTATTTACAGTAGAGCCCCCCCCCCCCCGGCTTTTTGAATGGTGGGTCTTTTCCTAGTTAAACATTATTTGTAACTTTGTCTTTATATTATTATGTTTTTATACTTACCACCTTAGCACAAATTTTTTGTTTTCTGTTGAGTCTCCCAGCTGGGAAGGACAAGAAGAGTGGGTGCATAATGATAACTGATACAAGGGGATATAGAGAATACAGGGGTGGGGGTGGACAATAGGGAGGGAAAGGCTATTTTGATAGTAATGCAGGAGGGAGAAGGGAGCATTAGAATGGACTGTGATTGCATAACTCATTTTAAAGTCAATTTAACCATGTGGAGGTGGAGTGCAGGGGGTAGGCTCTAAAACTGATGTGGTAGTGATTGTACAATTCTTGATATGACTGACTTGTTGAATTGTTGTATTACACGATATGAAAATTACTTGCCAATAAAACTGTTAGAAAAATGGAATTGTAGATTTCAGTCTGGATTACAACTCAGTGTAAGGAGGACCAAAATCCTCACAACTGGACCAACAGGTAACATCGTGATAGAGAAAGGGGGACAATTGTCAAGGATTTTGTCTTACTTGGATCCACAATCAATGCTCATGGAAGTGGCAGTCAAGAGATCAAAAACCATATTATACAGCGACCAATATAAGATATGAAATAAGAATAATTCGTCATTTATCAAGGAGGCTAAAGGTGGGGGAGGGGAAGAGGAGCTAACAGCAGGGACTCACTAGAAATAAATGGATAGAAAAGAATGATGGCGGAGAGGGGGCGGGGGGGGGGGAGGCCGGGGGCAGGGGCCCTCCGCAAGCCTCGCCCGGCCCGTGTCCCCAGCTTCATCGGGCACAGCAAGCCCGGCGTCAGCGCCTCCAGCCCGAGCCCGAGCCCCCCTCCCCAGACCCTACCTTCGGAGTCGCTGCCCAGCGGCTCCTTCTGCTGCTGAGGTCCCTCCGCCGCCATCTTTAAACAGTGCCGCACAGTCAACAACTTCCGGGTTATCAAGGGCCTCCTTCCGGAAGTAAGCCTCTCCTCGTGGCTCCTCCTTGGCTCCGCCCCTAGCAATGGGATACCCACTGGCGTTATCCAGTGGGACATGAAAGAACGATAATTTAATGAGGTAGGAGAGGGGAAGAAGAAAAGTGAGAGAGGGGCAGTCAGCCATCCAGTTAAATGATCGCCTGTCAACTTGTGAAGTCATTCAGGGCGCAACTTGATGACCTCATGTGGGAGGCACAGACAGAGATAAATGGCTCACTGGAGGCCAGACACAGACTCACTCCCGGTGAGACATTCCTGTTGACAAGTCACATGGAGCTACACTGATAGAGTTCGAGCCCGGCAGCTGGAGGAGCCATGCGGAGACCCACGCCAGTGCTGAGATGCTTCTACCGCCACTGGATCCACCAGAATTTCCACCCACTGGCCTGTGAACATCCTGCATCTGACATCCTTGTATGACTGTGTGAATCTAAAGAGGAATTTATAGACTTGTATCGATGTATGGGGTAATATCAGACTCGTGGACTTGGTCTGGTCTGGTCTGGGATATTTTCTTAATGTACATTTACTCTTTATATAAAGCTCTTTCTTATGCATCTGTGAGTGTCTATGAATTTGTTTTGCTAGTCCACTGGACTAACGCATTCTGGTACCTTGGGAGTGGGGCACTAGAAAAAGAAACCGTAAAGATGGGGAGTGGATTTTTCTTGGACCTCTGCCTCATGGTAATTTTTCTTTTTTGGCTAACCAGAGGTCAGATATATCCATGCAGTGTGCCAGGTTGTTTTCTGAAAAGAATATGTGAAGTTAAAGTTTTGATTCTTTTCTTTGGTTGGTGTCTTTGGTTATTCCTGTTTGAAATGGTGTAAGTGAATGTGATTAATGTATATGTTGAGCTCAGAGGGCAAAACTCACCCCTTGAATTTCTCAGAGACCATACTGCTTAGTGAAAATGGCATACAGAAGGTCAAAATGGCTGACTGAAAGCTTGGCCCTGACTTGATGCAGCCAGAGGCATGAGGCCATATTTTGTATCAATGGAATAGTTTAGATAAGGATTAAGATAAACTAAACAAAGATTGAACTTGACTGTTTTAAGAATTGAAAAAAAAGAAAGAAAAGAATGATGGCAGCATATATACAAATGTGCATGGTACAATTCATGTATGGATTGTTACAAGAGCTGTAAGAGCCCTCAATAAAAATGTGTTTTTTTTTTTTGTGGGCCTCACTGCCCTCTGGTGGGAGGGGGAGGCCCAGCCTTGCTCCTGGAGAGCTGCTGCTGGATTTGAACCGCCAAGCCAGTGGGCCGCAGTCCCGCACTCAACCACTATGCCACCGGGTCTCAGCCCTAAAATATTTTTTTAAAGACATACTACATTAGGTAAATCTGCTCCACAAGACCTCTTTAGAGTATCAAAGAACAAGAACGTTTCTTGAAGACTAAGGCCCACCTGACCCCCATCATCATCTTCTTGCTTCCCATACATGTGAAAGTTGGACATGTGAAAATAAGGGAGGATGTAGATGAACTGGTACATTTGAATGGTGAGGCTGGAGAAGAATACTGAACGTGCCATGGACTGCTGAAAAGTCAAACATCTATAGTGGAAGAAGTAAGACCAGAAGGCTCCTTAGGGTCAAGGATGGAAAGATTTTGTCTTATAAACGTTGGGCTTGTTGTCAGGAGAGACCAGTCTCTGGAGAGGGACTCCTTTTGGTAAAGTGGAGGGACGGTGAAAAAGAGGAAGGTCCTGGACAAGATGGATTAACACCGTGGCTGCATCC